>CAUYPO010147527.1:0-26640 GCA_963574435.1 Cheirogaleus major
GAAGGCCTTTGAGCCCTACTTAGAGATTTTGGAAGTATACTCTACGAAAGCCAAGAATTATGTAAATGGGCATTGCACCAAGTATGAGCCCTGGCAGCTAATTGCATGGAGTGTCTTGTGGACCCTGCTGATTGTCTGGGTATACAACTTTGTCTTCCAGCCAGAGAGTAAGTACATGGTCCCTCTGTAAAGGTTTGGTGGAGTGTTACTAGCCTTGGAACCCATTGCTAACAGATTGGACTAATTTCTTGCCTTTTAATTTGGTTTCAATTCTGAAAATACTTAAATGGAAAGTGGTACATTGTCTTCTGATTGGTGAAGTTATAGTAAGACTCTTATGTAACTGTTACTGCTTATGTTGATTTTTTTGGTTTTGTAGCTTTCGGAAACACTCCTCAGAAATTAGTCATTGTAAGGATCCATAGATATCTCAGAGTATGGCTTAAACCTTAAACTGGTAAAAGTAACAGTTTCTTCCCTAGAACATAGTTGTGTCATCTGGAATTCCTATAGCAGGAATTTATTGCTTTCATTTTGGGCCATCTTTTTCAATAAAGATTAGGTAAGATTGGAGTAGCACTTACGTGGTGACCGTTTAAGTATCTTTTATGTGCCAGGCTCTGGGGATATCTGCACAAGCAGTACAAGGTCCCTGTCATCTTGGAGTTGAACTTCTTGTCAGGGGACAGTGCACCTTGAACTTCCTGATAGTGACACAGAGTCACGTGGAGAAAAGGAGACCACTTCACAGGATGCAAAAGATGAAAAGTCTCTTAGTGATCTGCTGTAAATCCTCAACCCTTCCTTAGATCTAAGCCCCATTCCTGCCCATCCACCTTTTCCCCACCTAGAAACCAGGATGCATGTTGCCTTCTTGTGAGTTATTTTCCCCTACGCTGTGCTACACCTAAATACAAAGTATGTTTGGTGGTGAGTGTTCTGTAACACTCCCCTGCACTCCTTCCTCAATTTTAGTAGGATATTTGAGTTAACTTCTTTAGGATAAGAAACCAATAACATTGAAAAAAATCATTAGTCATTTCTTATTTGTTTGAACTTTCCACAAAGCTTTGCTTCTCTGATAATATCTGTTTGAAGGAGCTCTTTAACTGTACTTTCTTTTCCTTTTCTTCCTCTTCCCCCAGGAAAGGCAATTTAGAAGCCAGATTCTGTTTTTCTCTTTGTACCATGCAGATAGCATTGTGTAGTAAACATTATGGCGTAGGAAACATTGCAAAACATGACAACCAAGAAGCAAGTTCCACTGTCTAGAGCTTTTTAATTCAAGTGGAAATGAGACGTCACTGTCCTAGCTAAAATTTTTAGTTTGTTCCAGCTTAAAAAATGCTGTCTTCAGTTGCTGCTCCTAGTCCTTGCAGGATTTTTTCATGAACTCTGACAAGTTAGACTGGCCCTTCTGCTGCATGTGTTCGATGGGTTAGGTATGGATGCAGCCCTTGTCATTACGCTCAGGCTCACTCCTTTCCCAGGAAGCGTGCGATTTAGTGCGGAAGGGGCCCATCATCCTGGCAGGTGAAGTGCCCCATTCCAGAGGACTCTAAGGAGTAGCAATAAATATATTTTTCTTTCTTTCTTTTTATTGTGATAAAATATATATAACATAAAATTTACCATTTAACCATTTTGAAGTGTACAGTTATGCAGCATTAAGTGTACTAACATTGTTGTGCAACCATCACTACCATCTATTCCGAGATCTTTTTCATCATCCCAAACTGAAACTCCGTTTTAATAAAGATTAAATAATAACACCTCATTACTGTCTCCCCCAAAACCTGGCAACCACCCGTCTGTGTACTTTTCTTTTTAAGGTGGAACATTTGTGAAACCAGACTAAAGTTAGAGATCTTGAGTTTTTTTGGCTACAATTAGTATTAACCTTATCTATTTACTTCTTTTAAAAATAATTTTTAAAATTAATTTATTTTAATTGACAAATATAAATTGTTTATATTTATTGTGTACATGTTTTGAAATATGTATACATTGTGGAATGGCTAAATTGAGCTAATTAACATACACATTACCTCACATATTTTTCATTTTTTGTGGTTAGGTATTTACTCCTGTTTTTAGTTCTGCAGCTTACTGTGCCAGGCATTTTGCTTAAGTAGTAGTAGGACATGGCCATCTTGGGTCCTGGTCCTTACTTGCCTGCTTTTAGTGTTCAAAAGGAATATGCTGGCCTTTGTGCATTCCATGAGAGAATTATTAGTAGCAGTATATTAATGAGATATGCCATCTAAATCTTCGTGGCTGAAGTACAAACCATTTTAGTTGTTTTGTGTCTAATAACATTTTTTAAATTACAAAAGCAGTACATGTTCACTGTAGAAAATTTGAAGAATGTGGGTAAGCAATAAAAACAAAATTAAAATCTTACTACTGAAGAATGCCGTTATTTGTGTATCTCTATTTTTATACCTGAATCAGTTTGAATCATACACAGTGTCATTGTTATAGCTCAGAAATTGTTGAATATTGACAATTTCGTATACTTCAGCAAATACACACCCAATATACTTTTTATTTTATAACTTCCAACTTGAATTATAGACACAGATAAGAATGTCTTTCCTCCAGAGATCAGGAATAATTTTGATAGAATTGCCATTTTTTTAGCACCTTGCTCAGGTAGAAGCATGCTTTATATTGCTGAACAATCAAGTTATTTTTAGTGCATTGCATTAGAGGAGTCTAAAGTCTGGACTAATGATAAATTTTGCTGATCTTCAAATTCTCAGTCCCTTCCTGAGGTGAGAGGGTGGTTCTGGAACAAAGGATGGAGAGAACTATGGAGTGGTTAGCAGCTCTCCAGGGTGTTATCTCTCCCTTCATTCTTTTACTGTGATGTTGATTTTAACTGTGGGTTGTCCATAGTTCATCAACAGAAATCAGCTTTATGTGGTGGGAGGAGATCATAAACTCTCAGTTTCTCTCCTTTCTCTCTGTGGCACCTTGGGCAACACTCTTAAGCTCTCTTAGCCTATCTCTTCACAATAAAAGAGACATAATAACTCCTGCCTCACCTAGTCACAGGGTGATACGAGGATCAAGTTCTGTCATTCTCATGAAAGGAATTTGTATAATAAACTGTCAGGAGCCTTGCATTGTTGTTCTAAAACTGGTGTTTCCTATTTTGTTATCTTAGCATTCTTTTTTAAATTCTATACAAGTAAAAATTATATGTGTGTGTGTGTGTGTGTGTGTATATATATATATTTTTTTTTTTTTTTTTTGAGACAGAGTCTCACTCTGTTGCCTGGGCCAGAGTGCCATGGCGTCAGCCTAGCTCACAGCAACCTCAAAGTCCTGGGCTCAAGCAATCCTTCTGCCTCAGCCTCCTGAGTAGCTGGGACTACAGGCATGTGCCACCATGCCCGGCTAATTTTTTTTTCTTTGTATTTTTTTTAGTTGGCCAATTAATTTCTTTCTATTTTTAGTAGAGACGGGGTCTCACTCTTGCTCAGGCTGGTCTTGAACTCCTGACCTTGAGCAATCCACCCGCCTCGGCCTCCCAGAGTGCTAGAATTACAGGTGTGAGCCACCGCGCCAGGCCTACAAGTAAAAATTATATATATTTATGGTAATACAGCATGATGTCTTGAAACATGTACATTGTAGAATGGCTAAATCAAACTAATTAACATATGTATTACCTCACTTTTTTTGTGGTGAGAACACTTAAAATCTACTCTCTTGGCAATTTTTAAGTGTAAAATATACTGCTATTTATTTATTTACTATATCACCATGATCTCTTGAACTTGTTCCTCCCATCTAACTGGAATTTTGTATCCTTTGACCAACATCTCCCCAGTCCTCCCATCCTCCAGCCCCTGATAACTACCATTAAAATATTCTAATTACTTTTATTTCTGTACCTCTGGGGACTTTTGAGATAATCTTTTTAGGTCATGACCACATGATTTTTTTATTTTAAATTTCTCCATCTTTGGTCCTATAATCTGTTCTTTTCATCCTACGCCATTTTTTTCTTACAACTTTCGTAGAATTAGTCTATTCTTTTATCATCCATCTTGTCACATTATTATACTTTTGGACAGCTGGCCCAGTTTGCTGATTTTTAGACCTCTTTCCACCTCATTAATTACTTCATCTATTAAATAAGGAAGCAGTTCTGAATCTTTACAACTTTAACATTGTTAGAAATAGGTGAATAACAATCAGCTAAAATATCCAACATTAGGTTATAGTCATTTAATGGACTATTATGATAACATTTAAAAATATGTTTAGGAAGAATTTTTAGTAATGTAGAAAATGCTGTAGGTGAGAAGAGAATATAGTTATTTTACATACAACAAGATCTCGGCTATATATTACAATGTGTGGAACATAGGACTAGAAGGAAATACTCCAAAATTCAAACAAAAAAGTAATTACAAACAAGTGGTTTCAGTCCCTTTGTCTCAGTTACCTGGTTTTGTCCTAGGCATTTACAGAATCCTGGCTGTAGGGTGAGGTAGAAAGAGACAAATGCAGCCTAAGCAAGAAACAACTAGCAGAGATGCCAAGCATCAGGTCATGAGTGGGAAAACGGAGTGCAGACACATCCTGTGGTTGTTGAGTGGAGAAGGAGCTCCTTTTGGCCAGGAAAGTTGGAATGCCCAGATTCATATTCAGTAAAGGTTCACATTCAGTCCATGCCTTGGGTAAAAGCTCGATCTAGATTCTTATAGACTCATTTGGGATAACAGAATATTCCTACTGTGCATTTGAAGCAATGTAGAGTCCTGGGAGTCCTGGCCTGAAAAAATGAAAATTTCAGTTACATCTCTACTCCATCTCTGATTTGATCTGTGGCCTTGAGCAAATTTTGATGCTCTGACCTTCCACTGCCCTTTATGTCACTTGTGAGTAATATATAATGCCTTCTGTACCGACATCAGAATACTGTTGTCACAGTCAGTTGAGGTACATTGAATGTGAATGCATTAGATGGCGTATCAGTCTGTTTACATGCCATGTATTTATAATTATTATAATCAGCAGGATTGTATTCCCTGTTTGTCCTATGTACTGCCTGACAGAATGGACTCTGATTCATATCCATGATTTTGAAGGCCTTTTTAGATCCAGAAAATATTTCTAGATCTTTGTTGTATGAGAGACTGGAGCATAGATTATGGAAAAAACCATGGGCTGTCCATTTGTTTTGTGACAAGAAAGAGAAATGTTAGGAATCTGGAAACTTTGGCAAGGTCAAGAATTCTAGAATACGTATATCATTTGACCCAGCAATTCTGCTTCTGGGAATTTATCCTGTATGTTTATTTGTATGTATGCAGGATGGTGTTTGTTACAAGGTTATTTATATCAGCATGGTTTGTAATAGCAAATATTAGAAATAACCTATATGGACATCAGTAAGGGGCATGTTAAATAAATTATGGTACATCCATATAATGGAATACTCTATAGCCATAAAAATGAATGAGGAAGCTCTGATCTTTAATATTCCTAAATGGAAAAATAAGGTTTAGTACAGTGCTAGAGTATGCTACCTTTTGTGTAAAAAGGGGAGACAAATAGGAATTATCTTTACTGTTGCTCATCTATGCATAAAGAAACTCTGGAAGGGTATACCAGATTCTAACAGTAGTGTTTACCTGAGAGTAGGATGAGGGTCTGGGAGATAGGTCAGAGGGGAAAACTTTTCTCTAGGTGTGTATTTATTTTAAATTTTGAACCATGTAAATATATTATTTATTCAAAAATTTAAATTTAAAAGTTTTTTTGTTTTGTTTTGTTTTTGTTTTTTTAAAGGTAAGAAACTCTACCTTGGCCATCTGAAGGCAAGTGAGGTTGTGGGAGACACATTGAGTGGTTGCTACATTAGGACTAGCAGCTCATAGCTGAGGAAATCTATTTGAATAATAGAACCATTTGTTTCTTTTAGGTTTATGGTCAAGGTTTAAAAGAAAATTTTTTAAGCTCATCAGGAAGACACCTATTATTGGCCGCAAGGTAAGTGGAATCTGTATAGGTCTTTTTTTCCCCTCTTGATAACCATACCTCTTTCTTTCTATTTACTAAACCTAGTATTCTCAAGGGGGGAGGATGATTTTGTCCCTGACCTCCAGGAGACATTTGGCAATGTTTGGAGACATTTCAGGTTGTTACAACTCAGGGGAAGTGCTATTGGCATCTAGTGGGTAGAGGCCAGGGATGTTGCTTAACATCCTACAATGCACAGGACAGCCCCACAACAGAGAATTATCTGGCTGTAAATGTCAAAAGGGCCAAGGTTGAAAAACTCTGACTTAACCCTTTCTTCAGTATATTTGGCCAAAGGTGAGATGAGAAGCCTGTTAAGGAAGAAGCACTTGAAATTAGATAGAAAACCTGGTTGTAATATTATGGTGCTTTGGAACAATATTTGGCTGGCTGAATTTAGATATTAGGTTATTAAATATGAAATATCCGATTTCCAATCAAAAGTGTAGTTTATTATATCTCAAACAAGAGTCAGTATAGTTAATCAAAGTATGTGCCTGAACGTTTGGCACAGTTTTGCCATCTTAATGGTAGTTTGTTTATCCCAGCAGCAAAGAAGCCTAGGGAGCGAGTAACGATGAAATCACAAAAGGCGTTTACCACAGCTTGTTGAGAATTGAATATTTTTCCTTTAAAGAAGTGGTAGTCAGTTGGGGCAAGGTCCAGTGAATAGGATGGATGACAGAGGGTGTCCAAGTCCAGCTTCTGTAGTTTGAGCAGTGTTGTTTTTTTGTGACATGTGGTCTTGCAAGAGGATTCGCAGAGGTCACTAGAGGTCTCTAGTGACCAATCTCTGCTGCTTAATTGCAAGCATCCTCATCATTTCATCCAACTGGTTTCAGTAGACATCCACTGTAATTGATTGACCAGGTTTCATTAAGCTGTAATGGATAATACCAGTGCTGGACCACCAGATACCATTAGCTTTTTTTTGATGAATATTCGGTTTTGGACTGTGTTTTGGCACTTCATCTTTATCCAACCATTGTGCCGAACACTTGGGATTGTCAAAAAGAATCCATTTTTCATCACCCATTAACAATACAGTGTAGAAATGGTTTGCCTTTATGTCATGACAGCAAAGAAAGGCAAGCTTTAAGTTGATTTATCTTCTGATGTTCGTTTAATTCATGCAGAACCCATCTATCCAGCTTCTTTACCCTGCCCATTTGTTTGAAATGGTCCAATATTGTTGGAATAGAAACGGCAAACCTTGCCGCTAATTCACTAGTAGGCGGAGATGGATTTGCTTCCCCTACAGCTTTCAGCTCATCATTATCCTCCTTGTTCTCAGGTCACCCACATGGCTCATTTTCTGATTAAAATCACCAGAATGGAACTTCTCAGACAAGCAACATACTGCGCATTCATTAGCCACATCCTTCCCAAGCACTTTGTTGATGTTTCAAGCTGTCTTTACTGCATTGGTTCCACAACAGACTCATATTAAAAAATAACACGAGTTTTTGACTTATCGATGGTTTCACAAAAATTGTTGTAAAAAAATTGAAACATAGTCACAAGCCAAAATGTGTGTTTGAAACAATGAGGATGTACCTTCACAGTAGAAAAAAAAAACAAACAAAAAAACACAGAACAAGAAGTGTTAAAGTGAAATGTCAGAGATATCAACTGTCAAACTCTAGTACTTAAGGAAATCGGACATTCCATACTTAATAACTATTTTTATCTAGAGGTTGGTTTATTTCAGGGGTTGTCACACTTTTTCTATAAAGGGCTAGATCTGAAGCATTTTGGGGCTCTGTAGGTCATACTGTGTCTCTTGCAACTCCGCATCTCTGCCCTTGCAGAGGGAAAGCAGCAAGAGGACAGGTTAAGAAACAGGCCTGGCTGTGTTCCAATGAAACTTTCTTTATAAATGCAGGTAGGCCAGAGCACAGGTGGATCCTGGCTGTAGTTTGCTCATCCCAGATTTAGAAACTTAAAGAGATAACAGAACTATTTTCTTGTTCTCTTCGCCTCTCCGTGGGATAGTATGTCCCCTCTATTGTATCCTCTTTACCCTCACCTACATTGAGGATAAGGTAGTCACCTCACTACCCTTCCTCTTTGTCACAGATGAAGATAAACAGGACAGGCCCCTTTGTAAGCTTCAAAGGCAAATGAGTCCTTGATGTCTTCATCTCCTCCACTACCCTGCCCTGCCCCTCAGCTTTACTTTGTTCTTTCCCAACTTTACCTGCCTTCAAGTTTTCTTTCAATTCTGTTTCCCCTCTCCTGGCCAAAGCAGAAGAGATGGCAGTTTTCTTTAGCCTTTTGCTGAAATCCATGCAGACTACTGTGCTAACTCTCCTAGAAATATGTATTTTCAGATTCATATCCTGTAGAGAAGTAGAAGCAATAACTGGGATGGTGAAGGGAAATGAGAGGAGATGGGCTTCTGTTTGTTCCACAAATTATATTAAGCCCTAAAAGTAAATCTGCTTTAGTCCTTACAGAGTAAGAGGAGGGGGCAGGGAACGTTAAAATGTTACAAAGGCTGGGCTGTAGCAAAATGGATAAGAGAATTTCCATTTTCATTCCCTGCATTGTTTCTGTCCTTATTCTTCTTACTCTTCACCTTTGATTTCCAGATTTTGAGACAAATAAATGCTAGGGTTGCAGAACCCATTCTTAAATTTATAAAATACAAAATTAGAAGATCCTTAGAGACTAATCATTCTCCATTTCCCAGGAGCAAATTCTGAGACTTAGAGACAAAAAGCAGTTTGTTCTGTGTGTGTTTGTGTCCCTCTCTCATTTATTCACTTACATTCACTTAGTCTACACATGTTTACTGAGCACCTGCTCAGTGTCAATTGTTTTTCTGGGTAGTGGGGATATAGTAGTGAATGAGACCAAGTCTTTCCTCTTGTGGAACTTATATTTTAGCAGGAAAGATAGGAAATAAATGAGTAAATAAACACATAAGAATTGCATTTTAAAATAAATGCTATGAAGAAATTGGGTAATATGCAGGCTCTGAGGCAAGAATTGGGGGTGAAGAAGTATTTGCTGTGCTTTCTAATAAACTTCTCCTTGTCATTTTCTGTCCCTTTCATTTTATTACAACAGCATCTTCTACGCATGGAAGCTCAGCTTTCATAGTTTGTTCCTGCTACATGGTCACCATTTATGTGGCGTAATTTTTTACTTACAACTTTAAAAATATCTCCATGTCCACAGCATGCCCTGCCATTGCCCAATTGTGTGGACTCTGCTTCCTGCCAGTGCTGATCTGCTTGACTGCTGCAGACCTCTTTTAGAGGAGTGGTTTTCCCTGTGGTTTCATGGAGGGCCATACCTAAGAAGATCCTCTTGTGTTCTAATCAAACATGGCTAGAGATGAGAAAATCTAAATAGTTTGGAGTGAGATCTTGGGCACCAAACTTTAACAAGCATGTTGCTGAAACCATAGCCCTGCAGCACACATAAATTATGACATGTAGCCTCTCTCCCCACACCTACCTCTCGAAAGTCCCTTGTAATAAATAGCAGCCCTTGCCATTCTGTCTCCTTACTCTGCTCTGGTTTTCTCCCCGCAGCACCTGACTTCTATTTTCTGTCTCTCTTGCTAAGAATAAGCTTCATGGCAACAGGAGTTGTTTTCTTTCACTGTGTACCCCCTACTGCCTAACCTTGTTTTATTCGCTGTGTATCCCTGGTCTGCAGTAGTCAACAGGTATTTGTTGAGTGAGTCAGTGAATGAATGAAAGAAAATGTCTCAGAAGCTGTGGCTATGAGGATGGAAAAGAAATAACAATAGTTGATAAATAGTGTAGCAGAAAGGACTGCCTAGCATTTTAGGAATAGACAGTACAAGCTGTTGATGGCAGCTTGAGGAGATAAAATGCAGTCTTCCTCAGTGAACTCTTAAAATGCCTTGTGCTTGTATGTGGGGCGTTGTATGGGGCCTCCAAATTCCTGGTGTGCTCTGTGCATGTCTGTTGCAGGAGCTTATCACTTGTACAAAGACCAGAATCCCTTTTACTGTGGCATGGCCGATTTTCTGGCTACTGTTCATAGTTCTACCTTTGACTCTTTGCACATACACTGTAGCTGCTGCCAAGGCAGGATCAAGGTCCAAATATTGCACTCAGGGAAGTGCTGGCTTTTGCGAATGCAAACCAAGTGGTGATGTCAACATGGCAGAGAAAAGAGGTATGGGGAAATTGAGAGAGTTGGCTTTTCAGACTTTAGAGAGGCTGTTGCACATGTCAAAATAGCTGATCAATCAAAAATCAACACATTGCTTTGAGAAAATATATCATCCTAGTTTAGTAGTAGCACTTGTGCAGTGCCCAGCGTTGAGCAGCTGATTGTCGTAACTGGTGCTTCTCTCTCTTCTGTACTCTTGTATATTCTTGTTAACTTTGTCTATCTTACCTTTGGAGATCCAAGACAAGGTGAACAAGGCTAAGGATGATATTCACAAGAACATGTCATTCCTGAAAGTGGACAAAGAGTATGTGAAAGCTTTGCCCTCCCAGGGTCTGAGCTCGTCTGCAGTTCTGGAGAAACTCAAGGAGTACAGCTCTATGGGTATGATGCCTGGCATATGCATTCTATCTACTTCCTTAAAATAGCTGGTCTTGTCTTCGTTTAATGTTCATATAGGTTAAGAATAACTCACCCTTGGTACTTGTATGTTCAGGCGGGACTACTCCCTGTTTCAAAGGCTGAATTTCATATTTTAAAAGTTACGTTTGGCCAGGTACGGTGGCTTATGCTTATAATCCTAGCACTCTGGGAGGCCAAGATGGGAGGATTGCTTGAGCTCAGGAGTTCGAGACCAGCATGGGCAAGACCAAGACCTCATCTCTACTAAAAATAGAAAAATTAGCTGGGTGTTGTGGTGTGTGCCCATAGTCCCAGCTACTCAGGAGGCTGAGGCAGGACGGTTGCTTGAACCCAGGGGTTTGAGGTTGCAGTGAGCTATGATGATGCCCCTGCACTCTACCTGGGTAATAAAGTGAGACTCTGTCTCAAAAAAAAACAAAACCAAAAAAATTATGTTTCGATCTGTCCTTCATCCATAAAGCTAGTGAATCTCAGAGACAATAGAACTTGGTTCCATCTCCTTTTCTAAGCACAAATAAAATAAATACATTTGTGTTTTTATAAAGAGAACACAATATATGTAATACAAATGAAATACAGATTCATGTAAAAATTGTGAAATCTGTATAAAGACACAAAAGGCAATAAAAAGTCACTATAATTTCATCAAAATATAATTCCATTATCTGTATCTATTTGTGTCTTTATATCTATCTATATGTTTGTCTCAGAATGTTAATTGTGTGTGTGTGTGTATATATATATATGTATATATATATGTGTGTGTATATATATATATATATATACATATATATATGTATATATATACACACACACACACATTTATGCATGAACACATATGAGAAGGCTAAATACACCAAACAACTAATGATTAAGCATGTAACCTGTGGAATCAGCCTGGATTCACATGATTTTGCCACTTGAAGTATGACCCTGGGTAAGTTACTTAACTTCTGCATGCCCCAGTTTCTATCTCTCTACAATGGAGATAGTAATAATAGTGCAGCAGTTACCTGAAAGGATGATTATGGGATTAAATGAGATCATACATGTAAGTGTTTTGTGGTCCCTGGCATAAAGTAAGTGTTCAATAAGTGTTAACTATTATTGCTGTTATTATTAATGCAAACACATGCACGTTAATACAGATTAAGATCATATTATAAGTGCTATTTAAAAATAAACTTTTTACTCTGGCATAATTTTAGATTCATAGAAAAGTAGCAAAGATGATAACAGAGATTTCTGTATGCCCCTCACTCAGCTTCTCCTGGTGTTAACATCTTATATAACCATGGTACATTTGTCAAAACTAAAAAATTAACATCAATATAGTACTATTAACTACACTACAAATTCTATTTCATAAATTTTTCTACTAATATCATTTTTTCTATTCTAGGATTCTATGTTGCATTTTGATAAATACCCTTTAAAATGTCTAAGCGACATGTGTTGAGATCTTGACATTGGATGGTACAAAATTAGATATATCCTAGGGTGTAGATGATATAAAGCAGGAGTTAGCACCCTAACACCTTTGTATTGAAGAGTTCCATGATTATGAGGGCTGGTTGCTGCCACCGTATTGCCTTCCCTTCAGTTTTTAAGTCATTGTCAGTGGCCATTCTCTGTAGCACCAGTAAAAGAACAGGAAACCACATACCCTGTTTTTGAAAGGCTGGTGACCACTGGTCTGAAGATGTGGATGGCACAGAGCAGTGTCCGTGAAGGAAAGAGTGAAAGTCAGACTGGCAATAAGCCAGAGCTTGGCAGATTGCTGTGAGAACGAGGAGCTCGTCTGTATGTCTGTTACCCAGCCTTCTGCTCTCGTTAGAGCAGATCTTTGCTTTGGAGAGCCATGGCTGTACGCAGCTTAATAGGGCACAGCCACATCACAGCAAAAGAGCCTGAGACACCCGCATCAGCAGGTTTGTTGGTACAATGTAGAACATCTCTGCGGAGCACCTCAGATAGGAAGTAGAAAATCTGACCTTATATTCTGGTTGAGAACCTTTCTTCTCTTTCAGCATTTGGGATAAAGGAGCTTTATCCCAGGGTTGACTGTGTTCCTGATCTCGGATGCTACAGCATGTGCTGCTAGTGGTGGCTAGTACTGCGTGGGTTTCCAGGGAGGAGGGAGGAGCCCCTGAGACCAGGATGTTTATAGCTCATACCTGATAGTGGTTTGTTCCCTGGCTCCAGCTCTAATGATTGTGTACTGAAATGTCACACTTTTGTCTTGTTCTTTTCTGCTAATTCTGCTCATAACAGTTTCCACATTTTGTATGACTGAATAGGAAGGGAGAGAAGAAGGAAGCTATTGCAGAAAAAGGTCACACTAAAGCCATCAGAAAACAGAAAATAAGTTTAGACAAAGGAAAATGTTTCTGCTGTTAGAAGACAGTTGAGGATGAGGATAGTATTGTTATTTGGACTGTCTTTATTGTACCTTGATGCTGTTATTATCTTTTCTATGCTGTTGTTGATAATAATTAAGAATTTTTCATCTTTATTTTACCGTGATAGCTCTTTATTAAAATTCTTTCTTTCTTGATTTAATATAAGAATGCCATTGAGTTTCTTCTTAATTTTTTTTTCTTTTGTACCCAGAGGGGTTTCTTCTGATTTCTTCTTCTTCTTCCTTTTTTTTTTTTTTTTTTTCCTATTTTTGGTAGAGACGGGGTCTTTCTCTTGCTCAGGCCGGTCTTGAACTCCTGGCCTCAAGTGATCCTCTTGCCTCAGCCTCCCAGAGTGATAGCATTACAGGCATTGACCACCATGCCCAGCCTTCCTATTTCTTCTTTATAAGAGCCTGTCTTCCCAAAGTTCCTGCTTACTGACCCTCTGACCTTCACTTTCTCTGCAGATGTCTCCTGGCAGGAAGGGAGAGCCTCCGGAACAGTGTACAGTGGGGAGGAGCAGCTTACTGAGCTCCTCGTGAAGGTGAGTGTCCAGTTCTTGCTGGACGTGTGGAAGGCCTATGCCAGTATATGTGACCTCATTTATTTCTCTTTCCTTTTGTAGTTAGAAAAATTACTTGAGAAAAGCTTATTGTTTAAAAAAAAAAGCCATAGAAGTTTTGGAAGTTTCTCTTCATCCAAACACAGGCAAATAAGCATAATGTTGTCAAAGACATCTTCAGTCTTTGCAATAGTAAAATGTTACTTAATGTTTCTAGGCTTTATAGATGTCCTGTGTAGAAGGCAGATTAGTAGGGAAGGGAGTCCGATCATGTGAGGTTTTTAATGTAAGAGATTTTGTTTGATAAGAAGAGACAAGATAAGGAATCTCAGAATTTCCTCAAATTACATGGCCTGAGATGAGCAGTAGTTTCACTTATACTTCGGATAATTCTCATTCTTAGCTTCTTCCATTTCTAATCAGATTTATTTTTGAAATCCCACTTCATCATATGAAATTGGGGTTGCACTGACAATCTCTAAGGTTTTTGTGTTTGATTATTATAATTATGAAACCGCTCACATCTTACTAAGTATTAATATTACAGGTTTTGCTTAGCTGTATCTTAACATAATGCTCATATCTTCTGTGCTTAAAATCTTTGGGTAGCTTCCCATTATCAACAGAATGAAACAAACCCAAGTTCTTTATGTAGCAGAGAATACAAGTCTCTTCATGAGCCAGCTCCCATCTGTGTTTTCTCAACCATTCCTGTTAGTTTCCCATGTAAACACTAATCCTACCTTTTCTTTTTACTAAATATGCCATGTGCTTATGTTGTTTTCCTTCTCCTTTTTAATTCTGCCTGTTCCAAATGATGTATTCCTTGGCACCTCTCCAGGTTCCGCTCAACAGACACCTCCAAACCACTCAGGATGTTAGTTATTTCCTCTTCAGGGTCCCTTAGCACTCTGTACATAAACCTGGTATTACACTCAATAGCTGCTTTGTGCTACATACTCTACTAAGTGCTTTGCATACATTATGTTATTTAATTATTCCTAAAACCCTGTCAGGTAGGTACCCCAACTATCTCTCTTTGCATATGAAGAAACTGAACCTTAATGAGGTTTATTGACCTACACTGCTAAAAGTGATAGGCAAAGCTAAGATTTCAAACGGGGTCTGTTTGGTTTTATGGTCTGTGCTGTTAATTAAATTTACACTTCTTCCCTTACCACATTGTAAAATTATTTATTTGCATGTCTGTCTCCTCTACTACATTTTGATCTTCTTTAGGTTAGGGATCATATCTTACCTTTTTTCCAGCTCCTAGTGTTGTGCGTAATACCTGGAAACTGTTGTATAGTGCATTATTCTTTGTCCTATATGGTATAATAGTCTTATTTCACATCTGCTTGCATTTCTTTGCAGGCTTATGGAGATTTTGCATGGAGTAACCCCCTGCATCCAGATATCTTCCCAGGACTACGTAAAATAGAGGCAGAAATTGTGAGGATAACTTGTTCTCTGTTCAATGGGGGACCAGATTCCTGTGGATGCGTAAGTATATGCAAGTAGCATCCAAAAGTCTTATTTTTTAGCTTAAAATAGAAGAGTTTATTAAAAATATTTTATTACACAGTACTATTTGATTATTATAGAAAGATTCAGATCAACTGCAGTTTTAAAATGTTACTTGTAATTTTGTAATCCATGGAGTATCAATATTTTGGAATATATTCTTCTAGATATTTTTCTCTTAACCTTTTTATTTTGAAAAACTTTGAATTTACATAAAGTTGCTAGTACAGTTGAAAGAACACCTTAGAGTCTCTAAATGTAAATATGTTGCCACATCTGCTCTCTCTACTCCTTCCCTCCCTTCCTCTCTCTTCCCTCACCCGCCATCTGTACACCTACTACCAATGCATTTATCTATGTATACTTTTGTTAAAACCATTCTACAGTCATTTTGATACACTTCTCATTTTATTTCAGCCAGAAGTTCACTTTATTATTTTGCTATAAACTGAATCTGATTTAGTTCATATGAGGACTAAAGAAAGAGGGGATATCATTATATTTAAAGACATGAGGTTTCCTTGTTTTACCTGTTCTTTCAAGTAGGTGGTGGTTTTCCTAAACTGTGATGGATATTCTATTTAGATTTGTCACTAGAAACTGACATTGTCTTCTCTAGAAAAAATGAAATCTCAGCTGATGTAGGATAGATAGATTTCATTCAGTAGCCATAATGGTAACCTAGAGGTGCTAATCCTATCAGATACTCTTACAATCATTATAAAGCCTTCAAATTTAATTACTGAAGGGCCCATTTGAAGACAAGAACACTTCATAGTTTCTTTTTTGTTTTTCCAGCAAACAGTGTTTTTTGTCTTTTATTAATACTAATATGGTTGGCACCATGAAAATCGACATGTTCAAATATTCAATAGCTAACAAAAGTGGTATTCCTGGCATTTTCAAAACAAAATTTCAAAACTGTTAGAAAACTGAGCCAGACATAATATAGCAGCAGGTTCCCATATGGTATTAGGATGAATGGGGTGACTAACAGAGGGGAAATGATGATATAGTCACAATTGGTAGGTGCTCTCCTGTGCTGTTTGATTCTTTATGAACTTTCAAGAGACCACAGGTTAAACAGCTGCAAAACAGTTTGGCCTTATCTGGTAAATTTGAAGATACACATATCTTATGACCCAGAAATTCTGCTACTCGGACATACCCTAGAAAAACTAGTACACATATATATCAGGATGTATGTACATGAATATTCATAGCAACATCATTCATGATAGTTAAAAACCAGAAAAACTGGAAATAATCCAAATGTCTATCAACAGTGCACATTTAGATGGATAAATTGTAGAATACTGTATGTGCCTCAATCCATTGTAGTTGTTATTCAGATTACTTCATCTTGGCCAGTGGGAGCATCTTCATTTTGGCTCCTGGGTCTTTTTACATGACTAGGAAGCTTTGAAAACTTCCTTTCTCTTTCTTTCTTTTTCCTTTTTTTTTTTTTTTTTTAGACAAAATATTCCAGGTTCAGCTTGTACATTTCCTGCTCCAGACCTAGAATCCATTTGTCCAAGGAGCCCTGTTTCAATTAAAACTATATAAAATAATTACATGATTCCAAGTCACTTTTATGGAAGAAGACAAGGCCAATAAAATTAACCAGAATATAGTCCAGAGAGACAAAAAAATAGAAAGTATGAAAGAGAGGTTAAGAGACACGAAGAAGGATAGAATGAAAAGGGCTACCACACATCTGATTGGTGTTTGAGAGCAGCCAGAGAAAGTAGACAACCTGTAAAGGTATAACTGTTTGAACAGCTGATACTCTCAGTGGCAACAGTGGCTGGGGCAGGTGGGGTTAGATGAAAGATTTGCTATGAGTTGAAATTGTTGTACTGGGTGATAAGTAGAAGAGTTTTACTAATTCTATCTTTAGCTGCATCTAATCCATTTTTTATTAGTAGTTTTTCCATTTTGCTTTTAAATTTCATTTACTGTATTTTTCATTCTTGAGAATTGTTTGGTTCTTCTTTTTTTTTGTAATCTGCTTGGTTCTTTAATAGTCCCTTTCCTTGGCTTATATTTTGTTTATTTAAATACATGGCACATAAATATTTTATATTCTGTGTCTGATAATTCTAGTATCCGTGAGTCTTACCTGTCTGATTCTGCTGGTTTCACTCATATGTCTTGTTTCCTTATATAATATTTATGATTTTTGTTTTAACCATAAGAGCCATTCATTTTTCTGGGAACTTACAGGGATTCTTTGAGGCCTAGATTGGAGTTAAGTTCTTCCAGAGAAGATTTGTAATTCCTTTTGCCAGTTGCTGGGGATTGCCACTATATTGGAACAAATTTAAGTCAGATTCTCAGCTTATCATTTTTTACTACAGAGCAAGTATGGACTCAGAACACAAACTCACATAAAGGCTGTCTTGTTACACATTCTTGAGAGATTCTTATTTTTCTTTAAGTATCAGGACTTAGAAAGCAATTTTGCTTGCTATCCTCTTCTGTGCTAGTGGGTTTTCTTTCTCTTACACTTAAAAGTGTGTGTGTTTTTTCAGCCATCTCCCATTGGACTTCTTACCTTGGGCAGGCCCTAAATTTATCTCCTGATCCATACTCTGTTTGTTGGCTAGTGCGGGAGTTTGAGATCTCTATGGCTGGCATCACCTCAGGGTGAAAGCTAGCTTTAGCGCTCACTGATCTTGTAGGATTCTTGATTTTGATTTGTTTTGAGGTTTAATGTATTTCTTTATTTTAGCTCAGTTATGGATATAAAACTTTCTAGTTATTTCAGTTAGGAGTGTTGCTTGAGGTTTATAATCTATGTTGCTGGAAACAGAAGTTCCATAATTTTTTTTCCACATGACAGACCTTGTATATTTGAAAGCCCCTTTCCATGTGAATCTCTCTTCCCCACATTTTTTCTAGATTACTCAGCTATTCATAAGCTCTCAAAGATTTTCATCCATCCCAATCATTCTCTGAATGCCTTTTGGTTGTCTCTGGTCAGACAAACACGGTTCTCTAAGTTAGGAGTGGCATTAATCTCTCAATCTCCATCTTTTTTTATCTGATTCACTAAGCTCTCTTTCTTTCTCTTCATATATGGCTCTGTCTCTCTCTCGACTGCTTTCGGTGAAAAAAGAGTCCAGTGTTCAGAGGTAGGAAGCAAGAAGACAGGGCCAAATGGCTGGGCAGTCTTTAGACTGTTACCAACCAGTGGTCCCAAACTCTTCTAGTTCTTTGTTCATCAACCTTAAACTATCTTTCCTTCTGTTAATTTGCCTCAGTTGCAATGGCTGACAGGTGACTTCATATACTAAAAGAAATTAGGTTACCATGTGAAACATTCTTGGCTTGTGCTAATATCATATATTAGAGTGAGAGTTTTTATACATGTTGAAAGAAGTTGAATAATGTAACAAGTAGTTGCTAAGGCCTCCATTTTCTCACTTCACAATTTTTGTTTTTCTTTGGTTAGTGGGGGTAGAGAGAAGTGGGAGAGGAAATAGCCTTTTTAAACACAGAATGTGGGGATCAGGAATAAAAATTAGAAGTAGAATTTAGGTATTCCTGCCTTTACAGTACACTGGTGTTTACCTAACAAATAATGATGTTGTTTTGATTAGTTATTGGACTAAAAATAGCACACATGAAGTGGATGACTAGGAATTTAGAAATATTTTTGCTTAGGTCATTACCGGACCTTAGTAAGAGATTGACACACTGGAGACGTAGTCTTTTCTGGTCCTTTCCTGACTTTCTTCACAGCTGGTTTGGCTCCTCATGTGACATTTTGAGGTTTCATGCTAGATCACAGGACATACTGCTGATTTGCACAGCTGACTTCAACGTCAACTATAAGCACTTTGTCTTCTCCAGCATAGAAGAGACCTACGAACCAAACAAGTGTCCCATGCCCAAGTTCAGTACATTGTTTTGTGGGTGATGGTCATGTGTTTCATAAAGACTTCTTAAGTCAAAAAATAAACTAACTTTTCTCATCTGATCTTTCATATAACTCCTGACCACTGGAAATTTGTATCTAATGGTATTTTTTGCCCTATATGTGGATATCATTTTAGGAAAGTTCAGTAATCATCCCTTTCTCATTCCACCTTATATCAAGCTACACTAACATAAAAAGTTTTGTTTATCAGCAGATGCTAATTTGTGACATTGAGTGAATTGTTTTAATCTCTCAGGGGTTCAGTTCTCTTACCTGTTAAACAAAAAACCTATGTTAGATTGTATGAATCTGCAGAGATGGTAAATCTAAGAAGATGTCCAGCTAGCTCAGTGGTATGGCTTTTTGTTTGTTTTGAAATTATTCATTCTCATATATTATAAAAATTAGCCAGCTGGCCATGATGTGCCTGTGTTGGTTATGGTTTACTGAGAGTCAAGTTAGATGTCAAGAAATGTGGATTGAGGTTCTGTTAGGTGTCAGCTACAATGCTAGGCAGTAGGAATATTGTCATGAACCGATTGGTCCCCACCTTAATGAGTTTGTAGTCCAGTGAGAAAAATAGGATGAATGAAAAGACCTCTGTGTCTTTTTGTTTGAACTGTGGTAAAGAAATTTGTTTATCAGAAGGGCTAAGCCTAGCTTCAGGGCAACAAACATCTAAGTAGAAACTTCTGCCCTTCTTTGTCATTCAAACTCATCAAAACCACAAGTTCACTTTGGAAAGTCTGAACGTTTCTTTTTGATCTTCTAATGTATTTCACAGTTTATTAGAATTGTAACTTTACAGTTTCACATTCCTCAACAGGTGTTGAAAATTTATATTAAAATCAATTATCCTGATCCTTTTGAATGGCATAAAGTGCCCTACCCTATCTGAAAATGGATGAATTAATGTGGAAATGTAAATGGATTACAAATAGGTGGGATCTGGGCAAATGCACATTTGTGTAGGTAGTGCTGAGTTTCTGCTCTTTTTTTTTTTTAATGGAGATGGGGTATTGCTGTGTTGCCCAGGCTGGTCTTGAACTCCTGGGTTCAAGTGATCCTCTTACCTTAGCCTCCCGGGTAGCTGGGACTTCAGGTGCACCCCACTGCCCCTGGTTCTGTTCTTTCTTATTTAGTAATTTTTATTCTTCTCTTGAACCAAGATTGGGCTTAGCCAACAAAGCCAGATTTTCCTGGAATACAGAGCAGGATCTGCCCTGCAGCATGCATCCAAGTCGTTATCTGTTTCTTCATCATATATTGTCAAGATGAGGGCAGGAAGCACATGCTGTGATACCTTATCTTTGACTCACCTCCAACAGATGGCATCTCTTCTTTATTATAGGTGACTTCCGGGGGGACAGAAAGCATACTAATGGCCTGCAAAGCTTATCGGGGCCTGGCCTTTGAGAAGGGGATTAAAACTCCAGAAATGTACGTATGTGTGCCTGGTTTTCCACCTTCTAGATTTGTCTGTTTGTACTGCTGTATGAAACTGAGCCTGGTAATTTGTTCAGTTTCCTGCTGCTTCTCTTCCTGTAGCAATTCCAGTCCTCTTTCCCCCTGTCCTGGTCCCTCTACCCTGATCCTTTCACATTCAGTAAAATTCTAAATGGATCAGCCAGTTATTTTTAAAGATCATTCCTAAGCCCCCACATTTATACATGGCATATACTATAAGCAAGAATGAGATTCTTTTCCCAAAAGTGACAGTTAGAGGACTACATCTTTGAATCCTGTGATATTTATTGTAAATTATCTGGAGCCTGAGGAATGCTCTCTACTTCCTTAATTCAGTGAAAGTCACTTAAATATTATCGGCTGCCTCAGGGTGCTCTCTAGGAATATTTTTCTGAGGGCTGTTTTCTGGGGAGAAAATAAAAAATATCCTTTCAAGATTTACCCACATTGCCACCGTGAACATAATTTTGATGTTTGGTTACATTTTTCTCTGTAGACCCTCTTCTTGTACAGTGTGTTTATGTTACATCTTTTGGGTTAATGTTTTCCCCACAGGCATCAGTGACTAAGGCTTTTGTTGCTCGTGGTCTCATGCTCTGATTCATACCTAGCCTAAGAGAATATGTCAGGCTGCCATTCTTTCTTCTTACGTAAATCTTCGGTTCTTGGTACTTACTTAGCAATAGAGATTTTTTTCTCCCTTTTGGGGAACAGATGAATTGTAAGAGTGGAGAAATTGAGAGAAGTCTGAAAGCAAATATTTACCTATGACCCCATTTCCTCTTTCAACATATTTGAAACACTACTCCCAAATGTGTAGGAGAAATGGGGATTTTAGTTTCTTGCAGGTTCATGGTCTTTCAGAGTTGGAAGGGCCCACTGATCAGAAGCTTGCCTGCTGCTTTAACGTGCTTGCCAGCAGTTGTATATTTCCGCTTGAACATGTGTTGTGTTGGGAAGCTTGCTTCTCATCGAGGTGGCTGTCTTTGGATAGCCAGCCATTAGAAAGCTCTTTATCCAAATTCTCTGTCCCTTAACTTTCACCTGTCAGCCCTACTTTATGCTTTGGATCCTTTGACGTGGGATTACTTCTGAGTTCTTCTTCATGTTGTCACAATGATTTCCTAAATAGTAGGGAGAAGGTTTCTACAGTATGTTCAGTTGGCTTCTTTTTGTTTATGCTTAAAAAGAAAAGTGGTACAAACAGTTAAAATAATTTGAGGAAAAACAATCAGAAGTTTACTCTTAGTGATTTAGATTAGCTGCTGTATTCTCTCTTGAATCCTATTTTGGCCTGAATTTCATTTTCCTCTTCCCTGTCATCTAGTGTGGCTCCCCAAAGTGCCCATGCCGCATTTGACAAAGCAGCCAGTTATTTTGGGATGAAGATTGTGCGGGTCCCACTGAACAAGATGATGGAGGTGGATGTGCGGGTGAGTTGCCCCTGGCGGGCCCGCTTTCTGTCCTGGTCTCTAAGTGCGGGTAGTACATCTCACTGACTGGCTTGTTCCGGTCACACTCAGACTGGCTCTGAGCAGCCAGAATATCAAAAACTGCCACTGGCAGTGGTAATCGACTCCAGCTTCAGTGTTTTTATAGATCCATGAAATCTAAAAGGGAATGATCTTGTCCCTAACTTGGGACTTCAAAGACCTGGATTTTGCTATCAATACTATCACTTTCTTTTCTTTTCTTTGTTTGTAAAATAAGCATAGCCTAACTTGCCCTGAGACTCTCACTGTGATTTTAATTGGCCTGAATTAGTATCATTGTCATTATCATAGTAATTATTTTTATTTCTTGCATTTGTGTAGAGGAACTTTCAAGTTTCACAGTGCTATCAGAATCACACTTGAGCCTTATGACAGTCCAGGGAGGTCTGCAAAGCTATCCTATTATTGCAGTTCACAGATGAGGAAACAGAGTGTGAAGTAAAGTAGTTTACTCAGGGTTTCACTGCTAGTGCGTTGTGGGGTGGGGGCTCACATTTGGCTCTTTTGCCTCTTAGCTCATATTGTTTCCACCCCCACAGTGATTGTACTGTTCTTATTTTGTGCTCTCAGACTCTTTCCCCCAAATGGACCTGTCTGGATTTGTGTGCATCCTGCTGCCATGGTGGGGAGGCAGTCTTCTTCTCCCTGATTGGAGTGGTGAAGGCATTAGTGGGTCTGGAACTCTGAGCTGGCAGCCCACATTGTTCTTGGCAGAAGAGGAGAAAAGTAATTGTGACATAGATTCTCATTTTCCTTTAAACTTTAAATCCCTAGGCAATGAGAAGAGCCATCTCCAGTAACACTGCCATGCTCGTCTGTTCTGTCCCACAGTTTCCTCATGGTGCGATAGATCCTGTCCCTGAAGTGGCCAAGGTACATGGGCAAAATGGGCTACCCTGGCAGTGAAATTGAGATTTTAAAAGTAGAAGCTAATGGTGCAGTACTTGACACGTAGAAGTGATTTTGATTCTAGGTTTGACCACAGTAGTGATGCATGGCTCTCATCAGCCCTAGGGTAAGCTGTGCAGCTCTGTTTGGAACCTCTGAAAGTTGCTAGCCTCTACTCTGCAGGAGGGATAATACAAGGCCTCTGCCTTTCTTTAAGCTGGATATTCTGAAATAATATTCCTTTTAGATTGAGGTCAGGAAATAATCTGCATGTGGGAACATGCCCACCAGAGGGTGGTATTCCACAGGCTGCCCCTCAGCACCTCCTCCTCCCTCCCTCTGCACCGGCAAAGACTAAATAAAGCAGGACTGTTTCCCCTGCTCCAGAGGCAGCTTCAATCAGAGCTCTACTCATCTGCTTGATTTTGCAAGGAGTTTGAAGTCATGCATATTTAAACATAAAATAGGTATCACATTTCAGATGAATTATTTTGAAGGTAAAATAAATACATTTGAAAGATAAACTTTGTTAGGAATGTCAAAAATAGCCAGTTTTTTAAATCATGGGGAGCATAGTACAAAATAGCCTGTGTTTATAACCCACCTTTCCACCCATGTCCTGCAAAGTTTTTGTTATGGGGTTCTAAATGCAATTCTCTTATGTTCTTTGTTTTTTGGAACAAGCTGGCTGTCAAATACAAGATACCTCTTCATGTAGACGCTTGTCTGGGCGGCTTCCTCATTGTCTTTATGGAGAAAGCAGGATACCCATTGGAGCAACCATTTGATTTCCGGGTGAATGGTGTGACCAGCATTTCAGCTGATACCCATAAGGTGAGCTAAGGAGGAGATCAAGTGTGAACAGTTGGTTATTTTGACTATCACTGACAAATTAATTGACTAAAGCATTAGATTCCCCCAGAGTGTGAAGTTAAATCTGGCTCTTTGCTCTCACCAGGCCAGCTGGTTCAGCTGATGGGGTATAGGAGTACAGGTGAAAAGCAAGAATGAAAAGGAACCTATTACCTTGATCTGATTGGCTAAGAGAAATACTGTATCCACTACTGGTCTTATGTAACTGGAGCACACTAGTGGTGTGGCCTTTGTTTAAAAAAAAAAGTTCCCAGAAGCCTTGAAAGTATTTGAGGTGGAGGGTGGAGGAGGTGAGGGTTGATATTGGAGTTCCTAAGAAGGTGGATGGTAATACCGCAGCTCCTATGCCACTGGACTCCTAAGCCTACGTGACAGGAGGATGTTGGTGGAAGAGTCCCTTGGGGGAGGGGAGGAAACCTGTGAGCTCAGGAACATTCAGCTTAAAGTGTTGGAGATGTCCATGCCTGCCACCCATGGGGAACCAAGACGAAGTCTACATGGGCTGGGAACTCTTTCGAACATATATTCAGATGTGGAGGAAGTATTAGTAACTTCAGGACTATGTGCCTTGTTTTAATTGCGTTTTCAGAGTTTGTTTCAAACATAAGTATAGTGAAGACTTGTTTTTCAAACTCTAAATGATCTGCAAGCAGATATCTTATCAGTCAGAATCTGGTTTTGCCTTCAACTCAGATAGCTCCTTTGCCATTTTCCTTAACCATCCATTTCTGTGTGGTTTAGAGAATGAAATTCCATGCGAGAGTTAATTAGGCAGGTGTGTTTTCTATAAGGAAGCAAATTACATAGTTAATTTTAAAGCTGGATGAAGTAGCTTTTATAGTGTAAGTACCATAATGTTCATAAAAAGAAAGTGTAATAGTAAGGAAAACACAGCTCCTATGCCACTGGACTCCTAAAGGGGGTCCAGTGGCGTAGGAGGGGGGTCAGATGGTGATTTTAAAAGTTGCTCCAGGTGATTTAAATTCTGTCATTTCCTGGCTTCCTCTGGAAAATGTACCTTTGTTTCCATCCTGACCTACTGCCCCAGAGAAGTATTTTAAATAAGACCCCATGCTGGGCAAGAGCTGGAGTACATCCATTAACTAGGGCAAGACACTTTTTCCCTGGGCCTCAGATTCCTCATCCCTAACATAGAGAATTTAAACTCCATGCCTTAAATTCCTTCTGCCTGCTACCATTTTAAGTTTGAACCCTTAAAGTGAGTGGGCAACATTACAGGGAAACCGACAAGTGAGTAGGAATCCCTTTGCATGGTAAGAGTTTTGGGACAAGGTCTGCCAGACAGAGCTGCACTCTCACCTCTCTGCTTCTTCCTCCGCAGTATGGCTATGCCCCCAAAGGCTCTTCAGTGGTGTTATACAGTGACAAGAAGTACAGGAGCTATCAATTCTTCGTCGCTACAGATTGGCCAGGGGGCATCTACGCCTCCCCAACCTTGGCAGGCTCAAGGCCTGGTGGCATTAGTGCAGCTTGTTGGGCTGCCTTGATGTACTTCGGTGAGAACGGCTATGTTGAAGCTACCAAGCAGATCATCAAAACTGCTCGCTTCCTCAAGTCAGAGTATGTGTGGAAGACTGGGATTCTGCCTTGTCTCTTGCTTTTTCTACTAGCAGGCTCAAGGCATCCGCCTGGCTAAGTACCCATACCTTCGCCCATTTGCCATGTCTTGGGAGAGCAGGGGTTTAGGACAGCAGCTTAGGAGTGTGGTGCTGGCCTGGAGAAGCTCCTTTTCTCTGCTGTGACTTTTGGAGGGTCTTCATTTGAAGGTTGTCTCGCCTCTAAGGATGTCTTAACAACTGGCATCTCTTAGCCTAATGCTCACGTACAGTTTCATGGTTAAGATAGAGGTTCCCAAACTTGTGCATGCATGCCAATCACTGGAGGGACTGGTAAAGCACAGATAGCTGGGCCCCACTCCTAGAGTTTCTGATTTAGTAGATCTGGGATGACACGTGAGGATTTCCATTTCTAGTAAGTTCTCAGGAGATACTGATGCTACTACCAGTCCAGGAATCATACTTGAAGACTCATTGGAATAAGAAAAGAATTGGAAATAGGTCAGAAGGAAGGGGGAAGGAAGGGTGATAAAATCTAGGGTTAAGCCAAAGCCAGAACTGGCTGCATGCTCTGTCTAATGGATCTATTCATGTATGACCTGTCTGGCTGTCTGTCACCAGGACTGCAAGGCTTTTTCAGAATCTTGAGGGGGAAGGAAAGCTGCCAATAGGCATTTCTCATTTGAAAAAGGTCTTTATATGGTTTTGATAGGGCCATCTGTTGAGAACCGCTATACCATTTCTTGCTTTAGGAATTAAATATAATTTCTTAGAACTATAGAGATAAAGGGATTATTTCTCCAGAAATTTTTTTTAGTATATCTTTCATGCTTCAGATGCCCCCAGAGGAATATAATTGGGAGTTGGGTAGACAGGTTAGAAGTCAGTGATTCTGATTCATTAGATCCAGATGGGGTTTGGGCCTTGGAATATTTTTCATGTTCTGTCTGTGATTCTGATCTCCATAAAAACCACTGATCACAGTCTAGCCTTCTTATTTTAGAAGATAAGAAGACTAAAGCCCCAAAAGGTTAGACAGTGTTCATTATAAGGGAGACTTTGGATGATTTAAGAGATGATGAACAAAGGAATATATGTGGCTGAATTTCCTTTTTCTTCTACTACTTCTTTTTTTTTTTTTTATTTGTTTTGTTTTAAGACTAGAAAATATCAAAGGCATCTTTGTTTTGGGGAATCCCCAAGTATCAGTCATTGCTTTGGGCTCCCGTGATTTTGACATCTACCGGCTGTATAACCTGATGACTGCTAAGGGGTGGAGCCTGAACCAGTTGCAGTTCCCACCCAG
>CAUYPO010147530.1:0-11771 GCA_963574435.1 Cheirogaleus major
GGACATGAACAGAAATTTTTCAAAAGAAGATAGAATAATGGCCAACAAACATATGAAAAAATGCTCAACATCTCTAATCATCAGGGAAATGCAAATCAAAACTGCAATGAGATATCACTTATCTCCAGTAAGAATGGCCTTTAACAAAAAGTCCCCAAACAATAAATGTTGGTGTCGATGCAGAGAGACAGGAACACTCCTACACTGCTGGTGGGACTGCAAACTAGTTCAACCTTTGTGGAAAGCAATATGGAGATACCTTAAAGTGATACAAGTAGATCTACCATTTGATCCAGCAATTCCACTACTGGGCATTTACCCAAAAGATCAAATGACACTTTACCAAAAAGACACCTGCACTCGAATGTTTATAGCAGCACAATTCACAATTGCAAAGTTGTGGAAACAACCCAAGTGCCCATCAATACACGAGTGGATTAATATGTATACCATGGAGTACTATTCAGCTATAAGAAACAATGGTGATATAGCACCTCTTGTATTTTACTGGATAGAGCTGGAACCCATTCTACTAAGTGAAACATCTCAAGAATGGAAAAACAAGCACCACATGTACTCATCAGCAAATTGGTATTAACGGATCAACACCTAAGTGGACACATAGGAATAACATTTATTAGATGTTGGGCAGGTGGGAGCGGGGAGGAGGGGATGGGTATATACAAACATAATGAGTGAGATGTGCAACACTTGGGGGATGGTCATACTTGAAGCTCTGACTCGAGGGGGGTGGGGGGGCATGGGCAATATACGTAACCGTAATATTTGTACCCCCATAATATGCTGAAATAAAAAAGAAGAAATGAATTTAAGGTGGGGATATATAATGATATGGGCAATAGGGACTTATAAAAATTCTAGCATGGCTGTTAAGTTTGAGTGTGTACAAAATCCTTCTGGGATTTTGGGTCGATGAAAGATCATGCATAGCATTTCTTCCATGCCTGGGGACTCCTGTACTTATTTTTTTCAGTGTCCTCTTGCACCTGCTACCATGTGCTTCTTTTTTTTTCTCCTCTAGACTGAGTATCTACATGTCACAGAGCAGGGTATATTGCGATCTGCCAGCACTTAGCACTGCAGAGTGCATGTTTTAATTCACCTGGAAAACTCTTTATTTTCTAGTCTTTTGATCCTTAAAATGAAGTATTAACTCATTTTTATTCTGTAAGTTAAAGGGATTTTCCTTAAAAATCAAAGGAGGACTGATTGATGCATTTTGTATAGATTTTTCCTTTTTTATTTTCATATGTAACTTTTGCAGAAGGAAAATGTTACAAATTCTGAAACTCTTTCGATTTCTTATTAGTCAGCATATTCTTAATATGCTGCTTATCTTGGGGGAAAAACAGTAGGTAAGGAAAGGGCTTTCCATTCCTTTTTGGCATCAATTTGATATTAATTTCCACATGGTAGGCAGACAGCTTAACCACCTGACTAGGGGCTCACGCTCCCAGTGTTCTGAAAATGTATTGTTTATTCTCAGGATAAGGAAGGTGGATAAAAAGTATTTGTAAGTGCCTAGTTTCCTCTACTTAAAGATTATGTTCTAGCCATTTATTTTATTTTATTTTTAGTTCAGACTATATTAGTTTGTTAGGGCTGCCCTAACAAAGTACTACGAAATGAATGGCTGAAAGTTAAACAACAGAAATGTGTTGTCTCACAGTTCTGTCTATGGCCATACCACTTGGAACGCACCCAATCTGATCTGATCTTGGAAGCTAAGCAGAGTCGTTCCTGGTTAGTACTTGGAAGGGAGTTCTGGAGGTTGGAAGTCCGAGATCAAGGTGTCAGCAGGGTTAGTCTCCTTTAAAGGCTGTGAAGGAGAATCCGTTCTCTACCTCTCCCTAGCTTTTGGTGGATTGCTGGCAATACTCGGCAGTCCTTAGCTTGTAGATGCATCAAACTGATCTCTGCCTTCAACTTCATAAGGCATTCTCCTCATGGGTATCTGTCTCTACAACCAAATTTTCCTCTTTTTATAGGGACACTGGCCATATTGGATTAAAGCTCACCCTAATGACCTTGTTTTAGTTTGATGACCTTTGTAAAGACCCTATCTCCAAAAAAGCTCACATTCTAAGGTACTGGGATTAGGATTCCCACATATATTTTGGGAGGACACAAGTTAACTCACTGCAGAGGGCATAGTTATTAGCACTTGCATTTGAAAATATTTTTTAAAGAGAAGAATATCCCAGTGGTTCCCAGAGCAGGTTTAAGTTTGTATGGTGTTAAGAGGTACAAGAGCTTGAAACGAAAAATTTTGATTTCTTGAAATAATCAGTGTCATGATTTCACCAGAATTGTTATCCATACTTTCTTTCCACCTTATTTTCATATTTGATCCTTCATTTAGTGAAACCATGTAACAAAGCCAGAAACAAAACTGATTCCTTTTTTGATTGCTTGATTTAAGAAGAATGGATAAAAGCTATGCTATTTAATAAACTCTTGTATTCACATATGTTCTCATTATGTTTATAATTTGGAGTCACATACTTTGTTTTATCAGCACTGAATTCATACTGAGCTGCATTTCCTATTTGATACTTCACGTTGCTTTCATTAATTTCCTTGCTAAGTGATCAGTAGCATTGAAGTTATGCTATTCTGAGTCTGCATTCTGAGAAGAAGGGACACTATATTATTGAATGTTTTTACTCTTTCTTTTTAAAATTCATATTTCTATGTCACCTTTAGAAATTGCCACACCTAATGCTGGTATCTTATGAGCAGGAAAAACCAAGACTGCAAAAGAAAGAGGAAATAGTGAGGTGTGAGAGGCATCAGTAGAACAGACTGGGGTAGTAATGGAGTCTATTTCAAATAATATTGCAGGCTTACCCAATGCTTGGGATCTATGCTCTAGCTAGATTATTTCATTTTATTTTTACAGCAGCTCTGTAGTGAGCAGTGTATTGCTCATGATAGGCTAGGTTATGCTGTGGGAACAAACAACCTGAGAAGTTTATTTCTTGTTCACATAATGCTTTGTGTTGGTCCAGGTGACTCTCCAAGGCAACTGCTCTCCATGAGTTGGCTGAACATTCTTGTCTGCTTCGATGGTGAGGTGTGTCTTATCAACACATGCTTCTGTAATCGCTGCAGTAGAGGAGGAGCAGCCTGAGAGTCAAGTGCCAGTGATTAAGGCCTCCCCAAAGAAGTAATGCCCATCGTTTCTCTTACATTTCCTTGCTCAAAACCAGTCGTGTGGTTATGCCTAATTTTAAGAGAGTTAGGGAAATGCAATCTGCTGTGTGCCAGGAAGCAGAGAGGAATGAGACATTGGTGAATGATAACGTGCCTGAGACTATAATACACACTTCCCCTTTACAGACATGGAAACCAGGGTTCAAAGAAGCTGAATAACCTTGCCAGGGACACAGAGTTAGAAAACCATGTTAGAAAATAATGGAACTGCTTATCAAATCTAGGTCTGTTTGTCTTCAAAGACTATGCTCCCAACCACTTTGTGTGCTGCCTTCCATAAGAACAGATGTAACCACATTGCAGATGATTTGATTCAAATGGTAAAACTAATTGCTTCCAGTTTACCTTATGCGGCGCTGTTGATAAGGATTCAGAGGAGATGAGGAAGAACTTGGTGAGGCTTCCACTGCCACTAGCCACTGGGGAGATTTCCTGGACCCTTGCTCCTCTGGCTTTCCTTACACTTCAGAAGAACATCCGAGAAGCATCTGCATATTCCCAATAAAACAGAGGAACCAAGGAAGTAAAGAAAGGGTTTTGCATTTGTCTGCTTTGCTAAAGATGAGGTGGAAGGTATAGTCTTGTGATTATTAAAAGGATAATAATGGCAAGTTAGGTTTGTGTGGCAATTTACAGCCTATAAGACACATTCCCATATAATCTGCAGATAAGAGCAAACCTCAGTGTAGTAGTTGACTGTGAGGCCGTATCAATGAAGTGTGATTATTGAAAGAGACAATGAGATCTGAGACTGCATTAACCAAAGGGCATCGACTGACATAAAGTAGATCTTGGAATCAGATCTGGGCTGACTTCTGGCCTCATTACCCATGCAAATGTCTTCATCTCTTTTGGATTCTTCATCTGTGAATCAGGAGCATAATGATGACTTCAAGGAATGTTTGTAAAGGGTGAGCTAGACAAGGTTAATAAAGCACCAAGACAACGTTGGGCACCAAGGCCCATGCTCAGTAAATGCTGGTTGTTCTAGTTATTATTATTATGGTTGATATTGTGACAGTTTTTCAAGCAAGGCATGTGATTATTTGGCTATGTGTGCAATGATAAATCCTAGCAGGGATATTATGATCACTTCTGGGAATATTTGAATACATTTTAAGGCCAGCAACCAGAATGGGGAAATGATCTGAAACCATTTTACACGGTTTGCTGAAGGCTCTAACAATATTTAACCTGGAAAATTGATACTTTAGTAGAAGGGTGAGAGCATGGGGCACAACTGTCTTTGGATCTCTGAAGGGTTGTCCTGTAGAATAGGCTTTAGTCTTATTCCTTATGGAATTCAGAAGCAGTACATCCATGGGTAGAAGTTGCAGGGAGATGATATGAATTCATTTTGGGACAAAGTCACCAACCATGGAACAGGATTGTCTTGGGAGGTACTGAGTTTGCTGTCACTGGTGGTGCAGGCATTGTTTGGATGAGTATTGACAGGGTGACAGGGATTCAAGCAACAGGTGAGAGATTCGGATCAAAGAAACCTTAGCTGATACTCAACATTGAGCTTTGTGATTCTAATCCTGGGTGCATCTGGAGAGCCTTTGAAAACTTACGAGTGTCTTGGGCCCTACCTTAGACTAATTAAATCAGACTTTCTAGGAGTGGGAGGCTTGATTCTGAACAGCAGGAGAGAACATCATTCTGTGTGAGAAATGGTAAAGAAGAGAAAAGAGTTTGGTAGGGTTTGGCTTGGTTGAGTTCCAAATTTTGAGGAGTCCATCCAAACTCATCAGTTTGAATGCTAATTTATGAAGAAGATTAAAGTCCTCGCTCAGGTTGAAATTCTGGCTGCAGAACATCTTATAGGGGTAGGAGAGAGGGACTGTGGATGCTCAGGATTCAACTATGGGAATGAGTCTATTTTCACGCAAAGGAGTTTGCTATTATTCATGTTTACTGGCTGCTGAGTGATTCATATGGTGCTTTTTGGGAGAGATGTATTTAAATGAAATGTGTTGCTACTATGTAAAGTAGTTTATTTCTTCTAGGATACACCAGCCCACTGATGCAACTCTGCAGAACAGTGCAAATTCTGCTCTGTGTGTGTGTGTGTGTGTGTGTGTGTGTGTGTGTTGGGGCACAGAGAAGATGGGAGCCCACATAGAAATGCATATTTCTAGAGCATAGAGCGTGCCTTCACACAGGCTTCCTCTGACCTTTACACCAGAAGCATAAGAATGACCCATTGTCCACTGGCCCTGGCGCTTGGCTGTTCCTAACATCTGGATGCTCAGTGGCTGAGCTGGCCTTCAGCCTGGCCAGTTGGCAGCCATCGGGGTAGCCCCATGTATTCCAAATGTTTTCCCTGGTGGGTTCTTCCTGCCCGATCCCTCATCCTCTGGCATGGCATTTTCTCCATGACAGTCTGCCCCTGAACTGCCCTCGCTGCTGCTTTGGTAAAGGCTTGCAAGGGAAGAGTAACAGCCGCTGGCGAATCCAGTTTGTGCAAGCAGCATCAGCAATGGATGAGACCTCCCCCAGGCTGGAAGAAGACTGGAAAAAAGTACTTCAACGAGAAGCAGGCTGGCAGGTAAGTGATGTCCTCAGCTCCACACAGGATCCAAATCTCTCTCAATGCGTTAGCACCAAGTCTAGGTAATACGCATATGTCCATTTGCAGAACTGTATCATCTGCAGGCACATCCTTTTGGGAAAAGTCATCATTAGTTTCCATGTCTTTGTAAACCATGCAAATAAGACTCTAAATGAATTTACTGTAGGTTCTCAAGCAAGCTAATGGGGTCTTACAAATCTATAGATGTTGCTAAATTTATACTTTCTTAATAAAGGCCCTTGAATTAACAAGTTGCAGGTGTATATCAAAGGAAACAGGCAGATTTGGTTTGTGTGAGTACAAGTTCATTGCAATATAAAAATTTAATACAACACCTGTCATCAGACTTACTTTATGGTGTTATAGTAGCTTGGAATAGGGGCTCAGTTTTAACCTATTTTAATGAGGTGACCATTCTTTTAATGCAGCTTGCGTGCCTTCCTTATTTATGCTGAACTCATAATAGGTAGAAGCTCTGTGGTATGCAGAGAGTTCAAGCTAACGGATTCATTTTGGTGTAGAGGCAGTTTTCATTAAAATATGCAAAGCAGTAATGTTTATATGTTACAATACCTATTTCAAATTAGCAAAATTATATGCTCCTGTCTCGTAAGCTGCCAACTGAAATCCCTTCCTAAATCCTGTTGAATGGCTTTGATTACTCTTCTTCACATTACGCATTACACACCTCTAATGCATATTTTTACGCATCCACTCCATTGCCATTTAATTAGACAACAATATTGAAGAGCGATGCCAGAGCTTTTTCCTTTCTTTCTTTTTTTCAATAATGCTGCTGCCTTGTGGAAAAAAGAACACTTCTGTGTATGAAACATTTCTTATGGCTGGTGTTGGATAAAGTGAAACTCTGGTTTTCCATTTTGTCTATAGCAGAAAGTTTCTTATAAAATGGGCGATTCAGAAGGAGTTGTTTTTTAACATCAATTTTTAAAATAATTGTCCCTTTTTATAAAAAAAAGGAGCCTTTTCATAAGATTTCTTTTTCCTCCTGCAATAGACGTTTTAGCGAAATGTAATGCTGGTATTGACAAGTATGTTCTGTTCTGTGCAATGTGATGTCAAGTAAGAAGCTTCAGTAAAAACATGCTCTAGCCTGTCGTGAAGCTAGGGTCCTTCTACTTTGAGTGGGGGCATTATTTAGAAAGTAGGAAGGAATACAAAATAAATCTCTGCATGCTGCTTTAAAGATGACACGTGGTGGGCTTCCAGGAGTCCAAACGAATATTCAGATATTTTATGGTATGTTAATGTGACTTTTGGAATTTTTTCTTCTGTTTATATGTTTTTCTTTAGGAAGTTGGCATCTTATATATAGTCTGCATTTCAAAGGAGAGTGAAAGGAGGAAGGATGTGAGGAGATGACTCAGACATCTCTGTGGATAAAATATTTAAACTAGAAACATGAAGTCCAAATGTTTATGTAAAAATGCATGTGTCATATCACTGTCAGCATCCCATGAACCTTTAGCTTATTAACTTCCCAAAAGGCTGATAATGAAAATGTTCTGCTACTTGCCTCCAAAGATGTGATCCTGTACAGCTGGTCAACCCCTGTCATTTCCATTGTGATAGCCAAAGCGCTCCCTAACAGCTAGTGGAGGTAGTGGTTAGAGAAAGGGCATCCTAGTCTCTGATTTGGTTTCCTGACTCTTGGTACTGCAAGGCATTGGGTGGAAAGGAGGTCATAGGGTGTCAGCTATGGCTTCATCTGTTTCTGACCCCCTTTTGGCACCCCAGGAGGTCTGCCTGCTGCCCTCACTCTCCATTCATTTGTTTTGCCATGCCGCCGCATGCATGGAGTTACCCCACTTCGGTTGACATTCAGGCTGTCCCTAAGGGAGGAAACTAAACCTGATGGTACGAGATGCAAGACCTTTGTGTTGAGAGTGACTTCTTCTAGCCATCCATGGTAGTCATGGAGATGAGAGAAGTCAAGAGCATTTCAAAATAAATTATGATGGATGCTGAAGCTTTAGCTTAGCCAAGTACTACAGTTCTATCTGGAACTGATCCGGTGCTTTCCTACCTACCGTTTACCAATCACAGTACTAGGGGTGCGCACGTGTGTGTGTGTGTGTGTGTGTGTGTGTGAACAAACACACATACACACAGTCCAATCTTCATAGGAAGCCTGATAGGTTGATATAATTACCTCCAGTTTACAGATGAGAAAAATAAAGGCTCAGGGTGGTTATTTAACCACCCAAACCATCCAGAGTTCAAGTTAGGCATGGTTGACTCCAATGCCTGTCCTTTTCCCACTTCTAATGCTGTGCCATGTGAATTGAATTTTATCTCATTTTTTAATCTCATGGAATAATAGCTTTCAAGCAGCTGTGGCGTGGGTAGGCAGGAAGCAAGAGGAAGAAAGGGAAAAAGCGTGATGATCTTCTAATGGAATAATCAATCTCTGAATCATTAAGACTTTAATAAAATGTTTTTTAGTAGTTTATTTTTTAACTATTACTCTATACCAGGCACTAAATGAAACTTATAATTCTTACAAATCCTCAGACAGCGAGTTATTATTTATTTCTATTGTACAGATTGGGAAACTGAGGCTCCATGGTGTTAAGGGACATGTCCAAGGTCACACAGCTACTGGGATGTTGAAAACAGACGTAGACCCTGAAGCCTATACTCTTATACAAGGCTGCCTCTCAGAGCATATTTTCAAATTATATTTGATCATACATATTTTAACTCTTCACAATGATGTGATGGGTTGGTCCTCGAAAAGTCCCCGTAATAGGTTTTTTATTTTTAATAAATGAAGAGTTGGGCAAAATGCCTTGCTCACTTATTCAGAATGTGTTTTAATTGGATGCTGTTTGCCTTAAGTGAACCAGCTTACCCATGGAGCTGGAAATGAACTATATGCAATTTCTAGAGTCAACTGTAAATCTGAAAATTCATTTAAGCGTATAACCCATACTGGAAAACCCACAGCAGCTGTGTCAAAGTTAACGGTCCTGTCTTCCATAGCCTACTTCAGCTCTGGGAGAAGCTCAGGAACAGGGGTGGCAGTGGCTCGTGCCGCCAGGTAGCCGTATGACCCCTGGCAAACTTAACCTGATGTCTGGCTGCTTCACTTGTACACTGAGGCGATGACGCATGGGGGAGGCCTTGGAGGAAAGACAGGATGGAGACTTGATGACGTGTCATTGCTTTGGTCCATTGTCGGGTGGAAGACATTGTGGAGGGGCCAAGGACTCATTTCTGGATAATGTTTTATCTTGGAGTGGTTTCCTTTAAAATAACCCTTGTCACTGCAGCGTGGCCATTTTGAACTGGTCTATCAATATTGTCTATCTGTGCCCGTCTCGCCACAAGAAGATGAATTCCTCAAGGGCAGACTCCGTGTGCATCACAGAGCTTGGCACATAGTAAACCCTGCGTGAATGTTTGCCCAGCTGGATGGAATTGCATATTGGATCTAGAAGGGAGCAGAGACATGATCTAGCCCTGAGGCCCTGATTTTATGCTCGAAGAGGGAGAATAAGTGACTGCCTAAGTTCCAATGCAGGCTAGTGAGGAGCAGGGGTTATTATTATTATTTTAGAGACGAGTTCTTGCTCTGTTGCCCAGGCTGGAGTGCAGTGGCACGATCATAGCTCAAACTCCTGATCTTTCTGTCTCAGCCTCCCAAGTAGTTGGGATTACAGATGCATGGCACCACACCCAGTTAATTTTTTTATTTTTTCAATTTTTTGTAGAGATGGAGTATTACTGTGTTGCCCAGGCTGGTCTCCAACTCCTGGCTGCAAGTGATCGTACTGCCTTGGCCTCCCAGAGTTCTGGGATTACAGGCATGAGCCACCATGCCTAGCCCAGGATCAGGGATTATAATCTCCCAATTCATCTTTCTACCTCTTCCCTGGACTGCTTCTCCGTAAACTTCCTTCCTATACCTCAATGTTCCCATCTGTAAAACTGGAACAAGAACATATTATCTCTGTCTGTTTAGATATCTTTACTTATTATGATACCCCTTTCTGAATAGCTACTATAGCGCATGAATGAGGAACGTGGGATCTAGAGCCAGACTTCTGGGTTCTAACCTTGGTGTCCTCAATTACTAGCTGTGTAACATTGGTACAGTTTTTAAACCTTTCTGTGCTTCAGTTTTCTCACCTATAAAATGGGGATAATTACAAGCTATCTTATAAGATTGTTGTGGGGACTAAACAAATTAATTTATGAAAAGTGTTTAGAAGAGCACTTCAATAAGTGCTATTTAGTGACCCATTATTTGTACTATATGTGCCAGCCATTATCTATCTATTATCTATTTAATGAAATCAGCCGTTTGATGTGTTTTAAATACCTACTATGTGCAAAGTACATCTAGACTTAAGTAGATGACAAAGTGACTGGAGACATTGTCCTGGAACTCGAGGTCATGGTGGGAGAGCCCAGGAGGTCATTATATTTATAGGACAACCACAAAATACCGCACATATCATGGGAGCACTGAGGAGCAGCCTTCATTCTGTCATGGGGATTGCATGGAGGAGGTCATACCAGAGCTAATTTTTAAACCAAGTAAAGGAGTTAAGCCAGACAAAGAACTGGTAAGATTGTTCCAGGCTAGGAGCAAGAACACGTCAGAGATAGGAAAGAGAGTGAAGCAAGAGTGTGTGTTAAGGAACCAGCCAGTTGTCCTGTGGTACCAGCCACCAAGGGTGAGGCAGGAGCGTGGGAGATGGGTCCAAAGAGGTAGACAGGAGAGAGGTTCTGCATGGAGAGAACAAACAGCTTCAGCTACAGTGGAGATAGATGGCTATAGGTGCCACCATCTGAAAAGACATTATTGGAGGACAACATAGTCTCTGGACTCATGGTGTGGTGGGTGATAACTAACAAAACAGTGGCAAAGAGTTATAATAAATATGAGTTATATATATATAGCATTTTGTATGGGGGGATAACAGAACCCCAGTCTGTGAGAGGGTAATAGCATCAGGAGTAGTTAAGATTGACCAAGAGCTTACTCTGTGCCAAGAGCTGTTTGGAAATACTTTCCTTATACTAAATCATTGAATCTTTACCATCTCTGAATGAGGGGGATCCTAGTGGCATCGCCATTTTGTAGATGAGATGGTTTAAGAGAGGGCAAGGCCACTTAACTAGTATGTGGGCCTGAGACCCAAGCAGCCTAGATCTGGAGTTGTAGGATTATGTCCATCTACTTGGAGGAAGGAGGGCAGGGACAGTTTCACAGAGTAGATGGCATTTGGGCCAGGGCTTTGAGGAGGGGGAGAACTGTGCAAGCAGGGAAAGCCCAAGTCAGAATGCAGGCTCTTGCGAATCATGGCTATCTCCACCAGGGACAGATACAGTAGTCTCTTTTATACCAGGTCTCCCAAGCTTATTGGACCAGCTGAGTTTCTCATGGCTGTGTAGACCAGCTCCACAGCTCCCAGTAGAGGCAGAAAATGGTAAAGGAGGTCCCTAGTGAGGCTGGCCCAGGGCCCTGCAGGTCTGTGTCCAGGTCAGGTGTACTAGAAACGGTCAACGTGTAAAGGAGAGGGCCTGGCTGGAGGTCTACCCGTCACAGACGTGTGAGCTCAGGCAAGCCCCTTACCTCTCTGAGCTGCTTTCTCCTTTGCAAGATGGGAAGGAAAATACTAACCTCTCAGGTTCAAATTCAGTGAAACAATGTGTATTTGAAAGAACGTTGCATACTCAGCACTCCCCAACCTTTTTGGCACCAAGGACCGGTTTTGTGGAAGACAATTCTTCCACAGACTGGGACAGGGGATGGGTGGGTGGGGGGGCGATCTCCAGATGATTCAAACGCATTACACTTATTGTGCAATCAAACCTCTCTGCTGACGATAATCTGTATTTGCAGCCGCTCCCCAGCGCTAGCATCGCGAAGCCAGCTCCGCCTCGGATCATCAGGCACTAGATTCTCATGAGGAGCGTGCAACCT
>CAUYPO010147533.1:0-17672 GCA_963574435.1 Cheirogaleus major
CCAGCTACTCGGGAGGCTGAGGCAGGAGGATCGCTTGAGCCCAGGAGTTTGAGGTTGCTGTGAGCTAGGCTGACGCCACGGCACTCTAGCCCGGGCAACAGAGTGAGACTCTGTCTCAAAAAAAATAAAATTAAAACAAACAAACAAACAAACAAAAACTAAATACAATTATCAAAGCTTATTTTGTTTACTATTATGACTGAGTACAATGAACAATTCTGCAAAAATTAGTATTATATGTATTCCAATTGCTGCTAACACCCTATAACATTTGTGGGGATAAGAAATTATAAGGTTTTTCCAAAAAGTATCTCTTAATACTTAATGCACTCTCTTTTAATAGTCAGTTTTGCTGTCAGTCTTTTGTCCTATTTAATACTTGAAAGATTTTAATAATTGCTTTTTTCAAAACATACGATTGACAGTACTAACAATCATCATAATTATTATTGCAGTATTTCACTCTTTCACTAAAAAATATATATTTGTACATCTTTAGAGAAATGTCTATTCAAATTCTTTTCCCATTTTTAATTGGTATATTTGTCTTTTAATTATTGAGTTGTAAGTATTCTTTGCATATTCTAGATACCAATCCCTTATTAGATACATGATTTGTAAAAAATATTCTCTGTAAAAAAATTGTCTTCTGATTTTCTTGATGATAACATTTGCAGCACAAAGGTTCTTAATTTCGATGAAGCCCAATTTGTCTATTTTTTCTTTTGTTACTTAAGCTTTTAGTGTCAGGTCTAAGAAATCATTGTCTAATCAGGTAATTAGCTTTTAGTGTCTCCTAAGAAGGGCCATAGAAGAGGGTGAGTAACCACTTGCAATAATGATATGTGATTGTGTGTGTGTGTGTGTGTGTGTGCATGTGTGTGTGTTTTAAAGCAGACTTTATTTTTTGGAACAGTTTTAGATTTACAGCAAAATTGAGCAGAAACTACACAGAGCTCCCATATGTCCCCTGCCCCTGCACATGCATTGCCACCCCCGTTATCATCATCCCACACCAGCATGGTTCTGTTGTTACAATCAATGAACCTGCATTGGCACTTCATTATTGCCCAAAGTCCACAGTTAATATCAGGGTTCACTCTTGGTGCTGTACGGTCTATGGATTTGGGCAAATGTAAAATGACGTGTCTCCACCATTACAGTATCACGCAGAATCATTTCACTCTCCTAAAAATCCTCTGTGCTCTGCCTATTCATCCAGCCCTCCCTCCCCACAACCCCTGGCACCCACTGATCTTTTTACTGTCTCCAAAATTTTGCTTTTTCCATATTGCCGTATAGTTGGAACCATAAAGTATGTAGCCTTTTTCAGATTGGCTTCTTCCGCTTAGTAATATGCATTTAAGGTTCCTCTCTGTCCTTTTATGGCTTGATAGCTCATTTCTTTTTAGTGTTGAATAATATTTCATTGTCTGGATGTGCCACAGTTTGTTTATCCATTCACCTACTGAGGGACATCTTGGTTGCTTCCAAGGTTTGGCAATTATCAATAAAGCTGCTACAAACATCTGTGTAAAGGTTTTTGTGTGGACATAAATTTTCAACTCATTTGGGTAAACACTAAGGAGCATGATTGCTGGATTGTATGGAAGGAATATGTTTAATTTTGTAAGAAATCATCAAATTGTCTTTAAAAGGCATCTGTACCATTTTGCATTCTCACCAGCAATAAATATGAGTTCCTGTTGCTCTACATCCTTGCCAGCATTTGGTGTTGTCAGTGTTTTGGATTTTTGCTATTCTAATCCATGTGTAGCCATATCTCATTGTGAGATAGGAACACTCCTACATTGCTGGTGGGACTGCAAACTAGTTCAACCTCTGTGGAAAACAGTATGGAAATACCTTAAAGCGATACCAGTAGATCTACCATTTGATCCAGCAATCCCATTACTGGGCATCTACCCAAAAGATCCAATGACACTCTACAAAAAAGACACCTGCACTTGAATGTTTATAGCAGTACAATTCACAATCGCAAAGATGTGGAAACAACTCAAGTGCCCATCAATACATGAGTGGATTAATAAAATATGGTATATGTATACCGTGGAGTACTATTCAGCTATAGGAAACAATGGTGATATAGCACCTCTTGTATATTCCTGGGTAGAGCTGGAACCCATTCTACTAAGTGAAGTATCCCAAGAATGGAAAAATAAGCACCACATGTACTCACCAGCAAATTGGTATTAACTGATCAACACATAAGTGGACATATAGGAATAACATCTATCGGGTGTCGGGCAGGTGGGGGGGGAGGGAATGGGTATATACATACATAATGAGTGTGATGCGCACCAACTGGGGAATGGACACCGCTTGAAGCTTTGACTCGAGGGGGGAGGGGGAGCAAGGGAAATATACATAACCTTAACATTTGTACCCCCACAATATGCTGGAAAAAAATAAATAAATAAAATATTTTTTTAAAAAAATCCCATGGATCTATGTCTTCCTTGAAAAGTATTACAGTATTGAAATATTCGTTAATCTTGGTTTCCTAATGTGAAATAGAAAATATGTGCGCTTAAAACAGCAATACCAGTGAGAAAGAAAAATTTGCATTTATTGTCAGCCACTAGTAATAATTAGTTAGTAGACCACAAAGTTACAATATCAATATAACTACAATGTTTAAATGTCTATGTTCCTTATTTCATTTCCATGAACCAAATAATACATGAATACATGTTGTATAAAGTCTAAGTTATCAGATAAATAATAATATGGCCATTTTAAACAATCACAAGATTTAGGAAGGTTCTTAATTTTATCAAGGGAGAATTGATTTCACCCTGCTCTAGACTTCCATAACATTCCACTCACTAGAGAAGGCATCTGTTCCTGGCTCCCTCGCTGGTTTCTTTCCTGCTACACTCCCTTCAATGTCATTGTCTGTTACAGGTCTAATACCAATATTTGTTCACTCTCACACTAAATTCTCTCTGCCTATCCAGTCCTATTCACTTAAAATACCATTTACATACTTGTCAGTTATAAAGTTTGTCTCCAATCCTAATCTTTTCCTGAGCTGCAGATCTCAATCTCCATTGACCAATGGACAAACTCAGTGTGTTCTCACACACTTCCAATCTATTCTTTATCTTCTGTATTTTAGCTGTCATCACCATCTCTCTAGCCACCAAGGTAGCAGAGCCACAGAAGATAAAAACTATCTAGACCATGAAACTGATGTAGCCTTGGCCACCTTCTCAACTGTAGGTAGGCTTGAGAAGGGGATTGGACTGGCATTCAAACAAACAAGGAATATGCACACCTGTCTGTTTACCAATAGTGATTCTGGAGAGAGGACCTCTTATTAGAAAACAGAATGAGAGAAAAAACAGTAACAACAACAACAAAAAACTAACGCAGTACACGAGGGACAAAAATATCACCGAATAGGGAAAGTATATCACTCTTATCTTGGAAACACTTAGGAACAATATGAAAAGTACTTATTACAGGGAGTGGAACAAATCGTCGGATAATTTTTTTTTGGCAGTCACAATTGAATTCAGGAATTAAAAAATGAAGTGAGAATTGATTAAAAATTTTAAAAAAGCAGAGAGAAAGCAATAGGCAATGGAAATGGAGAGAGGTGAGATTGTGAACAATAGCAGAGAAATTAATATTAAACATCAGATTAAAGACCCATTGGAGGATTAAAAATATACAGTATGTTTGATGATGAAAACCTCCTAGAACACAAGGGATTTACTAGAAGGGAAATTCTCATGGTAGTAAGTGCAAAATAAATAAGGATGTAGATAAATATTAAATATTAATAAATTAAATCATTCCATCAATAAACTTGATAGTTTTAGAATTAAAAATATTCAACTATTTCATTAGAAAAAGGATTTGGAGGTTGAAACAGAGGCAAATAGAACATCCTGATGAGTGAAACAGGTTTCAAATATTAGTAGAGAAATTTGCGACTGATTAAAAGAACATGAAAAGCAACCATTAATGGAAATAAAGAACTTCCTGCGTTACAAGAGGAAAAATGAAATAGACAGAAATATAATCAAAGCAACAGAATAAATAAAATTTAAAAAGAGGGAAAAACATGAAATAAATAACAAAGTAAGATAGAAGGTAAATAATCAAGAATATCAGTCATTATACTCAGTGTGAACTTACTGAATTTCCCTATACAAAAATAGATCACTAGATAGGATGAAATCAAAACACAAGCATATGCTGCTTATTTGAAACTTACATAAAATGAGTAATAAAGGAAGGTTGAGTATAAAGGATGGTCTAAGATATAGCAAAAAAAATACAAAGAAAAAGAAAAATAACATAATATTAATATCATACAATTCAGGTTAAAGGTACTATATAGAAAGAGGAACATGGTTTAATGATAAAGATTCCTATAAAGGAAATATTAAGACCTAAATGAGTATACCATACACCATCACAACTAAATATGTATAGCAAGAACTGCTAGAAATGCAAGGGGGACTTTATAAAACTGCAATGTACTACAGTGAGAAATTTCATATACCTCTCTCAATAAATTAAAAATAAGTAAGGACCTAGAAGAATTGAGTTATACAATAAGTAAACTTGATTAATAGCTACATAATAAGAATCTTATAATTCTCTAAGAGAGAATTTATAATTTTTGGTTGTTTGTGGAACATTTACAAGATAGTCTGTATATTTGGTCACAAAGAAAACTGTAACAATTTTTCCAAAATTGATATTTTACAGGCCTTTTTCTGTGATCACAATCCAATGAAATTAGAAATAAATAATAAAAGTTGATCTAAAAATCAAGACATGTATACCATTATTCATATATCATATTCTTTTTTATGTATTGTAATATGTGAAATAGAGGGTATTTTAATTAAGAATAAAAATAATTATCATAAGTGGTGCTGGCACAACTGGTCATTCATCTGAAGGAAAATAAAATTGGGATTCATATAAATAAACTTCTAGAAAAATATTTTAATGTAAAAAATAAAAATTCATGAAAGAAAAACCAAAGAGATATTCAATGAAAAGACCCAGAAAAATAGAAAAGACATTAGAGAGAACAAAAATATCAAAAGCAAAGTTGATAAAATAAATGGTATGTTTTGTTAAAAATGGCAAGGCAGATAGTCATAGAACTAATATTTAAAATATGCTAAGGTATGTCTTGTATTGACAAGAAAGCAAACTAATGGAATATTAAACACTATTCACAAAAAAGAACTCTTGGTGGCCAAAAACGTGGAAAGAAGGTCTTAGTCATTATTAGAGAAATGGAAACTAAAGTAATCAGATATCTTTATATACCCAATCGAATAGCAAAACTTAAAAGACTAAGAGCATATATTTTAGGTGAGAATATGAGAAAATATAGCATAGTGGGAATATCAGATGTTGGCACTTTCTAGAAATCAATCTAGCAACATTTCATAAAATTAATAATTGGTATAACTTTTCAGCCAGCAATCTCTTTCTCAGTAATGAATCTACTAGAAAGAAAATCCCAAGCGGAAATAAAACTATTCAAAGGAGAATGGTTGAATAATTCTGATGTATCCATAGGGAATAATATGCAACTATTAAAAAGAATGAATTTGAGCTATAGCAATTTGTCTTTGAGAAATTTCCAAGAGGTATTTTCAAGTGAGAAAAGCACGATACAGAAAAGTGTGTATAATATGTTATTTTTTTAAAAAAAATGACCAATAACAATGAAAACTCTTTGTGTGGGGGAAAATATGGAAGGATGCATTCTAGGCTGTTAAATTTGTTACTGGGTGGGAGTTGGTGGAGGAAGGGGTTGATGGACTAAATACACTGAACCTCTTTCACAGCCAGCGAGTATAACTCAAAACTACTAGTCAGTGAGCCCATTCCATCAGAATTTTTAAACTTTAATAATGCAAGCAATATACCTGCATAAATTTAAAACATTCTACTCAAAATTAGTCACATAATGTCATTTATAAAATTGAGTATTTCATCCTCACACAAAGAAATTTCTTAAAAAGACATAAGAATTTATTTTCAAAAGTCCTAGCACATCCTCTATTGGTCTGGAAAATTAAGTGGGCAGGGAGTTTTTTGTTCTAGAGATTAAAAGTCCTACAATCCTTTATTGTTTATTCTTTTTTTCCCCTCTCTGATTCCTTGTCCTTAAGCCTCCCCAAAGATGAAATTAATGGTCAACTGCACCTGTCCATCTGACCCAGTTGGTTCATTTAGAATCAAAATTCACTGATTCAGCAATATTGCTACTCCTATAGCTCCAGAACGATAGCAATAATTCCAATTAAAAATGTATTTGTTCCTGTATGTATTATCTACTCCATAAACCCTTTTTTAAAAAGATAATTAATGCTGCTTCTTATTGTCTCTGGGCTTTCAGTATTTCATGTTGATAATAGCTTTGCTTTTAATCATTTGTTCCTATTAAAAAGCAGAAATACGCAAGAAGAAGAAAAAAAACCATGCGATTTGTGTCTCTATAGAGAAATTGCTTGGAAAGCCGACAGAGTTTCTTCATGTTGCCTAAATTAGGGAGGGTAGCTTTTGCAGGAATGAATGTGAGGCAGAAGATGAGGCTGGGAAATTCACTGTGGATATATATATATATTTTTTACACTGAGGTGCCCAATGCATGGTGAGTATGTTTTTGTATGTGGGTATGCAAATACTTATGCATTTATAAGGACTTGAAAATGCATATGTCTCAAATATAAAAATCCCCAGAATGAAACAAACTGACATTTTTTAGTAGCTCTCAGAAGTTCTAGGCTCCTTTTCACTCAATAGGATGCATCTGGATTATATTGATTTACAGGATAGTCAAAAAATAAGTATTATCCCAAGGATTCATACAAAGCAAACAGGACTCTCATGCTTCAGTCCTATCTATACCTAAGAATTAGGTTGCCTTAAATGGTGAGAGATTCTTGGCTACTCCCTTAAAAATAATTATTTTTATCAAGACTGAAACAAGCCCAGTAATCAACCAATGAATATTTCTTTTAATATTTGCTAATGAATCTTTCCCTATCTTTACAATGTTAATGTTTTATATTATTTAGTTTTATTTTTATCTCTTGTAAGGAACTGTAAACACTAGTTAAGTAAGTGTTTATTATTTTATCCTATATGGTGGTTAGTTTTTTGTGTCAATTTGACTGAGCTAAGGAATGCCATGGTTGCTGGAAAACATTATTTCTGAAAATATCCATAACGGTGTTTCTGGAAGAGATTAGCATTTGAATTACAGACTGAGTAAACAAGGGTCATCCTCACCAGTACAAGTGGGCATCATCTAATTGACTGAGGTCCTGAATAGAGCAAAAAGGCAGACGAAGGGTGAATGTGCTCTAGCTGGGACATCCACCTGCTCCTGCCCTTGACACTGGTGCTCCTGGTTCTCAGGCCTTTCGACTTGGACAAGGACTTACACAGTGGGCTCCCTGGTCCTCAGGCCTTTGGGCTTAGATTGGGACTGCACCACCAGATTTCCTGGGCATCCAGCTTACATATAGCAAATCACGGGACTTCTCAGCCCCCACAATCACATGAGTCCATCCCTCATAATCAATCTCTTTTTATATATCTATATATAAACTATATTTTTTCTGTTTCTTTGGAGACCCCTGGCTATTACATCCTATTACTTCTTTGCCATTTATTATGGAATTTTGAGCTATTCATATAGTATTTGATATGTCTAATCTTAATTCTGAAATTTTTTCTGCTTACTGTTTTCATTGTTCTTTTATGTTTTCTTTATAATTTATATTTTATTATGTGGACTATGGTTTTGGTTTGTTTTTATAGACTCACATTATCATCTAAGGATATTGAAATATGCACCTTGTTAATTTTTTAAAACTTCTCTAGGATAGTTTCTTTAAGTTCTTCAAAAGTGTCCATTATTTGTTCAAAAAGTCAAGTCTAAAAAAATTTTTGATACTGCCAATATAAATCGTAGGACATATGTAAATTTCCTTATAATCTCCCCATATTTCTTTATTAACATAATCTGGAAGGTTTAGCATTTTACAAGGACAACTTTTGATATTCAACCTAATTTTATTTTTAACTGACATTGTTAGGTAGGGATCAAATCTGCAGGGGGTGGGTGTAGGCCAGGAGGGTGGTTCCTAGGGGCAGGGAAGCCAGGGACCAATCAGGGGAAGGGACTGCAGGAAAATGCAGAACACCTGGTAATCATTTGGTAAATCCCACACCTCCCTAACCCCTTCCCCAGACCAGGCCAATAAATGGAAACCACCTGGGAATCCTCAACCAACGTCTTTCTCCATTCCTGGAGACTGACCCGTTCCTCTCTCTGGAATGTATTTTCACTTTGGATAGCCTTATTTCTTCTTTACTTTCACTTTTTATAGTTTCTTTCTTTTCTGTAATAAACTGTTTGTGTGGGATTGCTTTGTATTTGTGATTACTCTGTCATCGGCTCAACTTAGTACCAGTACTGACTCTTGACACTAGGAACCATGGACCAGGGAACATCAAGACAGACCTAACAAAATCAGAATCCAAATCATTTATTCTATGACTCTAAATTTTTACTTTGGATTCTTCTGTCTTTTGGCTGCAATATATCTTAAAGAAATTTTCCAGGAAAGTGCCTGAAAGAATGTCTTACCTTTGTCTTCATACCTAAAGTTGCTGTGTACAGACTTCTTATGGTACAACTTTTCTCCTCCCAGCCCTACAACTGTACAGTGCTATTTTCTTTTGGTAACTCAAACTGCTGGGAAATATAAAACCAATCTGATTTCTATCCTTTGTAGGAATTTTGTCCAGATGTTTCGATTATAAGATTTTTTTCTTTTTCCTTATAAATAAAAAAAAGATATTATAGTATGCTGAGGCATGAGTCTCTTTTTTATTCTTGACAACTATAATGCAAGCATTTTTAACATGTATATTTATGTCTTTCTTACTCAGAAATATTTTTCTTTCATTATATTTGTCATTATTTCTTTTTAAAAAATTTGTTGTGGTTTCAGAAGTTTCAAACATTCTTTAAAAATACAAACCAAATACAAATAGGCATAAATAGATACTTAGTTTAATCACAGAAATCAGTTTAGAATAATTTAATATACAAATATTGTTGTCAGGATTCATCCCCAGAACTGGTAGTGTGTTTATCACAGTATCAATACATTGAATTTCTAGATTCTTTCTGGCCAGACTCTACTTTTGAGCCCAAGTTCCTCACTGGCTGCCAACTAGACCATGTGTATGTTCTTTTCCTTAAAGTCCCTTAATGCTCTTCTTGTCAGGTGCCCTGACTTTGATCACTTTAATCATACCTACAAACAATTATTTGATCTCTTGTTTTTACTATTTTTCTGTAGCCTAAAGATGTCTTCATTATTTGGTTAATATCCTTCAACTTTGTCTTGCCTTAAAATTAGTGTCCTCCATACTCACTTCTATAAGAAAGGATCATACAAAAAATGTCTATATAATTTTGTAGGAGACCCTTTACTAGTTATAAATTATGAAAGAAAAAGTGAGTGGATATATGAAATATATTGTATAAGACTGCCACAGGCCTCATTTCACTACTGTGGTTGGGCACTAGTCATTTATACTGAATCCTCTCTCAACTAGATATGGCATTGGTGTTTTTATAGGTGATGCATCAAAAAAGATGAATATCAAATTTTTCCAACTTTATTCATATTTCTTCCAAACACAAGGTGATGAAATGCTGAGGCTATGTCAAGAATCACCTCTCCTGCTTCAGAAAACAAGAGTACCACTAAACTTTGGAACTGGATGAAATACGCCTATCTCAATAACCTGACCCTCAGTTTGAAGACAGTTCCATGAAATCTCCAGGAGTTGTAATGAAATACCAGGTATTCTAGTAAACTCATGGCTGTGGCTCCCCATTTTAGCCTTCATATACCTGAATATAACAGTTGCCTATTCTAGGGACTCTTCAGTTCTCCAAATACTCTCATTCATGTCTAGGTTGCTAATTGTGTAAACTCCTTGAGGATGGGCACTTCAGCTTTTACATTTTTGTATTCCCACAACACCTACTTAAAGATCAATACAGCACTTGTTCAATAGAGAGTGAATGATGAATGAATGAATGAATGAATGGCTAGGTGGATGGATAAAACAGTTATTAATTCAGATTCATACACATCTTTATTTCTATATCAAAAGAGAACTTCTTTCTTGAAGTGAATTGAAGTTGAAACTATGATGCAAAGTCCTTCTAACTTAAGCATGCCTCCAGCAGGTGCATATTCTTTCTCTTTGTAACTATGCTTGGTTCCCTGGAGAAATACCACTTAAAAAACACATCTGTCTCAGGTGTATGAATAGACCTGGCACCACTTCTCTGAGCCAAATACAGTAGGCCCTGACTATGTTGGTTGCTGTCATCACCCTCAAGACAATTGCTGTTCTATTTTAACCTCAGTCCTTTCAAATGCTTTGGAATTTGAGATAACTACAGAGTTACTCAATGTATTGAAAGCTACACAAATTCTACCTTCGCTTTTGTTCTTACTCCTCAGCTAACTGAGAACATTCTATCCAGCCTGTCTCCTTGTTTTCCCCATGAGATCTGAGATGACTTGTCAAAGAAAAACAACAATGAAGAGAATAGTTAATGATCCTTTGATGCTTGCCAGCTCTGAAAAGCTACATACCTGTAGGCTTTCAAAGGTTCCATAATTACTCGACAGAACCAACGGCTTGCCCATCTTGCCAAGTTTCCATATTTCCTCAAGATTACTGTATGGTATAAATATCTGCCAACTCTCCACTGTGCTATATAGCTCAGTCAATTCAGGTAAATCTTCTTCATTAAAATATTCACAGTATTATCCCATATACATTACGTTTCAAAAGTATGTAATGATGGTGGTATTTAAAGTGCTTTCTCTGAAAGGTCTGAAATAACCACAGATGTCCTGTGGGATCTGTTTTCCTTTCTTCCACTTCAACACACAGAAGAATTTAGAAAACCTCTCCCTTGGCCTGAAGCTTTTCTTTAAAATAAACTTAGAACTCTTTCACCCCATCTTGCTATGGGCCGAACCATTGAAGAAGAAATAAGTTTTTCTGGGTTCTACAAAATTTGGCTATTACGCTTTGAAAGACAAGTAATACAAAAATAGGGACTCAATGGAGCTAAGTACAAACCTGTATGAAATATGCATGTTTGGTCCTTCTTGGTCTCTTGGGAGTCCATTATATGTCCCCTAGTCCTGACGTATGAGCAAAGGTGAACATCGATTTAACCAAGACAAAGTGTGCGGATGGGGAGATACATAGAGAGAATAGCATCGTTTGTTCTTGAGTGATTATTATTTATGTGAGCATCCTTAAAGGTCATTCAGGAGGAAAAAATCACTATGACATTTTATTTTACTTAAAAAAAATAAATTCCTTCATGAAACTGGCCATTTCTCAATTTTTATATCTAAAGGAAGATGTCGCCAAGTACTTTTTTCTTATAATACTATTTTTATGAACATAAAAATTTGAAAATAAAAATTTTTTATAAATATAAAATATTTTTAACAGAAATTCTGTTTTGGGGCGTTTCAGAAGCATCAGGGAGAAACTTTCTAACACAAGTGAACTAAACATCTCAAATTATAAAATCACAGAACAAGATGGGTAGATAAGATGTCTTACATGTTTTGAGATAAATCACTCCAGGAAGATGTTTTCCAATTTTAAAACCTTAGGGAAAATTACTCCCCGAACTATTATTATTTATTCAGAACTGTCATATACCATTGTGTAATTGTGCACCATATAACTCTAAGATGCTTATGTCATTTAGACTACAATGGGATATCTACACTGTGGCCCCAAATCCATTGTCATCATTTCAGAAACCCTAAAGAAATAGTTTTTGTCACAAGAGAATTGAATCTTAAAAAAAAATTATGCAGAACACCAATACATAAAATAGATAAAAGCACAACTGTTCTGTTGAAAATATAGGTGCAGAATCCCATAGGCCCACTTCCTGGAAGGACTGTTAAGTCTGCAAAAAAAAAGAAAAAGTTGCACCTGAAAGCAATAAATTTGTATGAGGAAAAGGCTTATGTTTTCCAAGATTATATTGCAACCATGGAAGGCAGTGCAGTAGAAAGGGCATTAACAGAAACATCAACAAACCACATCAAATTCTGCCATGGGTGAGCCACGAAGTCCTGGGCAACTCACAATGATTCTAGGAAGTTGGACCATATCAATAAGTAGTATATGAGCCTTTTTTGAGCCATGAGCCCTTTAAGAATCTGAAAAAAAGAAATTATAGAGCACCTCCCTCCACCCTGTGAAAGCCAGATAGACACAGTTGTGCTTTTCACATTCAAGGATTGCTGGCTTCTTAGGCACCTAATCTAGATAATCATGAGGTCATTCCAGACCTCAGTGTTATTCTATAATACATTTTTTAGCATGTTTAACAAGGAAAGTTATTCTGAATTCTGTTTTCCTCCTTAATCTGTAAGTTTTCTTCTGCTTCAAGATGAAGAAGATTGCACCCCAAAACCCTAAACAGCTAGCTATATTGCAAAGTCTGCTAGCTTCCCCAAACGAGCAAACGAAAACAAAACTGGCAGTAGTGAGTGTGGTTCAATACAGTCCTCTTCTCTCCTAGAAATATGCTTTAGAAAGCAAGTGCTCCTAAAGTGAGACACTAGATTATATTAATATTATGCATAAAAACAGCACAGCTCACTAGAGGAGGTGTTACCTGCAGATCAGCCGCTGGAAGTTCAGGTGTACCTAGCAAAGGGGGTGGGTTGGCTGAAGACAGCCTCCAGCCCTTTCAAACCAGAAAATCTCATTATCTGAATACATTATGCAATTAGCAATTCTTGTTGGAAAAACTATGACCAGGATATTGCAAAATATACCTCCTTTCTGTCCCTTCTTCACTTCCAGACTATATTATTGCTTGTAACTAGATTATTGACAGTGATAGAAAATATTACCTCTGACACCAGCAGTACCCAAGTTTCTAAATGTCTGAAATTGAATTTCATCTTTTTCTGAACCCTCCTGCCCATCCATTCTTTATTTTACCTTTTCTAAGGCACTGATGAAATTCTAACTTGTATGTAAATTTTGTGTATACACCTTGAAAATGTGCATTTTTTTGAGAGCAGAAAGTGGATTTTAAATGACAAATAGTTTCTTCTCTTGTGTCAACTTCTACTTATGGATTGGACGAGGGTGTCTAGAGCACTGAGTGAGAAGGATTAGAACTGTCCCAAGGATGGAGTTTTGTAATCAAGTGATGATAACAGCTTGAGCATGGGAGGTATTTTATGGACCCTAAATTATATTAATATCTTCCCCAGCCTATTTCTCAGAACCCCTGGCAGAGCCTCTACCTACCCTGTAGCACATGAGAATCATAGAAAGCAGCAGTGGTTGAGTCAATTGCTGATGTAAAGAAGCTAAATCAATAAAATCTCTATGTCTTTGGCTATTTCAGTTTAAGGAAGTGTAGAATATTTTGTATATTATTTTTAAACTGTAAAAATATGTTATCTACCTATTTCAAAATACCTAGAAAATATCTAGAATTATACAAAGAAACAGTGATTACGAACATAATTTCTGTAGGAGAGTCCTCCCCCCCAACCCCAAATGCAAAGTAGGAATTCTTAGAAAGTTAAAGCTAAAATAACATATTATCTGCAGACTTTAACCTACTTGAGAAAACAATTTTTTTGTCACTTTAGGGCATTAGCCTTTTTCTGAAGTAAAATACATACTCTATGTAAGTTTGTTGAATGAATGGATCAATCAACCAACCAATTATCCAATTAATCAAAACATCTTAGACAAGTTTTATAAATTATAAGTACAGGCCAGTTCCATGCAAACTGCTTTCTTGCTTCACGACAACCAGGTAGATCAGGATTTACCTTTTGGTTCTGTCAAGTATTAGCTGTAGGATTTGGAACAAATCTCTGTATTTTTGAGTTTCAGCTTCTTCCTTAGTAAAAAGGGATAGGGAGGATCCGCTTCTGCTTAGTTGTTAAGATTCAGTGGTATGATATTCACAAACCTCCCAGCTCAGAGCCTCCAGAATGGTAGGTGCCACTACAATGAATGCCTTAAAGATGCCACTTAATTCTTTTGAAACTTTCATTGTTTTTTTCTCTCTTTATTTAAATAATGTGATAGGAACTTAATGAAAGCAAATCCTGCAAAAATGTTATTATTCATCTCCTGTTGGGTGATAAAATGCCCCAGACTTAGGTTGTACTCCCTTTGAGCACTTACAAAACTGGATGACAACAATTTAAAAGACAGCACAGCTAAGCTGATTAATCATTTAGTGCCCTACACTGAATCACATGTTTCTTTGGCTTCCCTAAGGTGCTTGCATATTTTTCTAATGCCCTTCATGTGACATTTAATAATACAATGCTGTTTGCTCTTCAATAGGCAATTTTACTCAGTTATTACATTTTGAGAGGGACAAAAATAGTACAGTGGAGTTTTTAAATGAATGCCATCCTCATATATATATGATTTTAATTTCTTATAATTCTTTCCTTTTGTGGATACAAGATAACCCCTGAGTGAATTTTATTCAGTTTTTATAAAAATATTTATTTTTGACTTTTTAAAAATCACATACATTTTCCAAAATGACAGTCAGTTTCTGTCTTTACATGTTATATATTTTTTTTCTAATTTTCTTAAGTGTTTAAGAAAACAATGATAAAAGTGACAAATCTTTTTGTCTAATCACACCCATATTGGTCCAAATAATGAATGTCTTCTTAAGTTGTTTTTAAAACCTAATACACTATAGTCTAGACAGACATTTCAGTGATTAAGTAAACTATTTGGTCAATTCAACTAAATAAATTAGGTATGACTAACCCATTTTGATATCCCCTAACTCAGCTTACTGCTTTGTCTAAACACAGTAGACACTAATAAATATTATTGATATAAGTTGTTTGATCTTTAAATTGAAATGTACTTAGATTGAAACTAGAGCAAGTAATTTTGATAATGCATGTGAAATGCCTAATAACCCCTATTAAGTCTTTTGCCAATTCATGTGCACCTTCTCTGATTAGTGAGTTTTATTTGTTCCTGTTATGTTCTGAGCTTGGATTTAAATGCAGATTGGCAAATTGCTTCCCCAATATCTATTACCTATTTTGCTTTAATAATTGTTCATTGAGTTTTTAGTCACTCCCCATTGTCTTTGTTTTAAGCATACCTCTCTTATAAAATGATATTGCATATTATTTATAAATGACTTTAGAAAAAAACAAATGAGAAACACCATGGCTGTCAATGAGAGAATGCTGCTTACCAGCTGGTGTGATTCGTTAAAAGGTGAGTTCACTTTGAAAGGAAAATCATTAATGTTTTCACTCCTGTGAGACAATAACTCTGTAAGAGTTAGATTTGATCAAATAATGTCTGGATGAACTATAGGAGGATTCAGATTAACTGTGAAATTATTGCTTCTGGGAGTTATGATTTAGTACTTTTTAATTTTTAAATATAAAAGCTTGATATCTAGGTGATCAATAAATCTAAGGAAAGAAATCTAATGATCCCACAGGTGCTTGGGGCCAGCCAGGGCCAGCAGTGCCAACTGAGTGGGGTGCCCCAAGTCTATAATAGAACCCACATGGGCATCAGTCTTGGTTTTTAGGACATTCCCTGGGCACTCTCCAATCTTCTGCCCCACACATTGGGTTGATCAAATGCCTTTGGGAGCTCCAAGACTCACAACTATGAGGTCATTGTTGTGGCAGGCCCAGATTCCAAAAAGGAGGTTTGATAAACAGATTATTCTGGGTCTCTGGCCACATGAGAATTGGACCCCAAGGTCACATGCGAATGGACCACCAGAGTGGTGCTGGCATGCTGATTTAGGGGGAACCATAATCATGTCAGATTCGGGTCAAGTAAGGGCTCTGTGATATAGATTATCCACCAAGCTTGAGCCATGTGTGTGGACCCATGTCTGATTCTGGCCCATCTATATTCTGATCTTGATATTTCCTCAGTCTACAGTCCTGGGTGTGGGGGTTCAGCGATTGGCATCCTTTACATGGAGTGCGCCCAACAGCTGGCACCCAGGGCAGCCCCACCCCCTTTACAGTCTCCACGCCACACATCAGGCAATCCTGGGGGTGGCTTCACTTGTCTTCTCCCAGGGCTTTTGAGTACTTTTAAATCTCTACCCTCTCTTGTCTCTGACTCACAGGGCTGTTGTGTTTCTCTACAGACTCTCCTAAGCTGTGCTAGGGGAGGGAGGAGCATCATTTGCACAATGGAATTGCTCTTCTCACTCTGCCCATGGTCCCTGGACTGGGGTCCCTACAGGTGGGTTGCATGGATAGCATTTCACATTCAAGGAAAGGAGTGACTATAGCCTAAAAGAGTAGTTGGAAGATACATAAAACATGTATTGTTCTATGGTCACACTATAAAATTCTGAATGGTAAATTTACATGATCAGAAAAACAAACTATTGTTCGCATTTTCCTGCATACGCTGGGTAAGACTTCCCTTTGTGGTCATCTTTGATGAAACACAGTAGCAACTCTCGTTTAACAGAGTCATGCACAGGAAGCCAACATTCTCAGGTAGCATAAGGGATGATGCTGAGTCATGAGCAACAATGTGACCAACATTAAATAAACGGTATTAGGAAACTATGAAAACAAGAGGGTATGTATTGCTTCAATACAAACAACTTCCAAAAAACCATGGCATTGTGAGGAATAACAGCATCACTACATTTTTCTCATGGTGGGAGATGTGAAATTAGTGAGGAGGGGGTGCATTTGACAATGAAATGTACAAAGAGATAGTGCCTGGACACTTCACATGCACTGGATGCATAATAAGCAAATATATATGTACTTCTTTTCTACCCATTATTTTATATCTTCACCAAAAAAGTCCTATCCTTTGTGGATTTCTATAATGCATGTGTTTTATAATACATTTCAAAAATTAAATAGTTTATACAGGCAGGGACCTGGCACAAAAAAATTTGCCCTAAGTCTCACATACTCTAGTCTTGGCCCTGAAGGCCTAACTTTGGAAAATATTTTGAACTATATTCTTATGTAATGCAAAAACTGCTAGCCAGTGTTTGTCCAGTCTCATCAATGTCAAGTATTATACACTAGTAAGAAACTTATATTCTCATAAATCAAACAGTCATATTTTGGGTCCATTCTGTTGTAAAAATGTTGTTTCCAACGTGGAATCAAAATCTATCCCTACACAGTGGACTTCAATTCTCCCAACCATGCATCAGAACCACCAGGGGTGCTTTTAAAAAATTAAATGACAAGTCCCATGCCCCGGTGATTTGGTTTTGTAGGAAAAAAGAAATATCTTTTCCTCACCCATGGCTAAGTTCATGGCTGAGGCCTCTGAAACAAAAGACATATTAACAAGAGGAAAGCATACAAATTTATTTAATATAAGTTTTACATGACACCGGGGCCTTCCTAAGGAAATGAAGACCTGAAGAATCTGGTAAACCTGTGTATTTTTTTATGCTAGGTTTGATGAAGAAGTGGATAGTTGCAGAGAAGTATGACTGGATAAAAAAATATGATCTAATGGTAATAAACTGGATG
>CAUYPO010147535.1:0-23224 GCA_963574435.1 Cheirogaleus major
GGTTAGAGGGTAGGCCCACATCTGAGGGATGTGGTGAGCATTGTGGAGGGGAAGGGCATACCTCTAACCCTTGCTAGGGAGAGGCAAAGATATAAAATGCAACCAAAATGTTTGTACTCTCATATTTTCTTGAAATAAAAAAATACGATTTCTAAATATAACTTTTCTTATATCTCCAGTACTGTAATAAAATTTAAAGAAAAAATATGATCAGTTACCCATATATTTGAGATGAATTTTTTTTTTGAGAAAAGAGTAAAATTATTAAATGAAGCCAAAATGTTTTTCACCCTGGCATGCTGACCTTTGTTCAAGGAGACATTTAACTAAGGATTAATTGTAAGGGACATCACAATAGTTTGTGATGTTCCACTTTCCATCATAGCGTGGATTTTAGAAAGGTTAGACAAACAATTTGCAATATTGATGGATGCTAATATATTTTTGTGCCAAATGACAATTTAACTTTGAGAGGCCATCAACAAAACTTTGCAGGTTTTACACTAAATTTAACCTTCACGTGGCATTTCCTTTCTCTTTCTTCCACAACTTCAAACCTAGGAATCCTGAAGTTCAAACAGAAGTCCTTTATCTTGGAAGCTGTTTCATTATTTGATTGTGTTATCTGTAACCTTGTGAAAAAGACCTTCAACTGGGCCGAGGGACCTCATGGTACTAATTGCACCTCCTTGAAAATCTCAAGGGTGGGGTGCAATCACCCTGGAGGGTGCGAAAGATGATCAATTAAGTGTGGGAAGAAAATGATAGGACTTGTTTAGTCTCTAGTTAAAAATAAAAACAAAATGAAGTAAGCTTTACTAGCATTTAACCTACAGGCTGATAGGTCCAAAGCTCAAACATTTACATGTACGTTACATCCAGGAATACTGTCTTTGTTAGTAGAGCTGTTGAACTAGGGATATATAGGGGATGTACCATGGTAGTTTGTAGTCTATCTTGTTTGGCAGGATAGTGTTGAGAAAATAAAGGGAATTTCAAAACGTGGAGGGGCCAATTCACTTTTAGCATGTTGTAATGTAATACAGTTCACATGTTTTCATTTAAGAAATCCATCAATTATATTGTTTTAAATAGCAGAATCTCTAAAATGTGTTTGTGATAAAATAGTGCTATGATTTGCACGTGTCTCCTCCAAAGTTCAGGTGTTGAAACTTAATGGCCAGTGTGATTAGTATTATCAGGTGGGGCCTTTAAGAAGTACTTAGGCCATGAGGGCTCCTTCCTTGTGAATTCAATTAAAGCCCTTATAAAGGAGGTTTCCTACAGCGTTAGGCTCTTTTGCCTTTCTGCGTTCCGCGTTCCGCGAGGTGAAGACCCGGCATGCCTCCGCTCTGGAGGACACAGCAAGAAGGCGCCACCTTGGAGCAGAGAGCAGCCCTTGGCAGACGGTGAGCCCTCTGGCACCCTGACCTTGGACTCCCCAGCCTCCAGAATGGTGAGAAACAAATTTCTGTTTCTTATAGATCACTCAGTCTCACATATTTTATTATAGCAGCACAAGATGAAGAAAGATAGAGGGTCACAGTGAAAATCTCTGTACCAGATGGAGGTTTGTTGGAAATTTTTTGGTGAAGTATTTTAAAAAGTTGTCAGTGAAATTTGAGTCATGAATTTTTATTTGTTAAAGCATGGACATTTTCTAACCTTTTTCTGATAAATTGCTGTGAGCAGTAAGCTACATCTGGATGTCTTTGAAAATTTTAGCACATCGTCCCTACAAAGTAATCCCTACAATGAACCTATGATAATGAGTGAAAAAGTAATTTCTCTTTGAGTATAATTGTTTTAAGGAGAGCACAATTGGTTAAATATTTTTGGAATGATTTCTATTACTATAACACTTTGGAGAGAGTGCAGGTGGGTGCAATGTGGGAAGGTCCACATTATGCGACTCCTGGGCTATGCAGTGCTCATCTGTCCTGTCTCTCTCTGTTGTGCCAACCTTTCCTGCTGGTGGCATTATTAAAAGGACGAGAGCTGAGGTTTGGGAAAGGAGGGCCAACAGAAGGAATGCGGACTGGGGTTAATTGGGCATTCTTGCTCTATGGAAGAGAGACAGCCAAAGGATGCCTGGTCATAGCTGTAGCTTACCAGCTAACCTCAAAAACTGTGGGTTTCAGCTGCACTTCTTGAAAAGAGCACATATGGGGCCAAAATGAGACCATATACAGTGTCACCAATGGGTGGTTGACATAGGGATAACATAGTTGGCAGCCCAGAAGTGACATGGTCATGACTTGGTCTTTGCATCTTTTTCTAAGTAATACTCTTGATTGTTCCTCCAGTGTTTCATTTATTCTAACTTTAGTGTGTCTTAAGGCTACTAAATTATTTACTATCTATATTTAAAACATTTGATGAATTCTGCCTATGTCTCACAAGCCACTTTTTATGTTTAACACATACTGTGTTTTGCCTATATACGATGAGTGAGTAGCTTACTTTTATCTATGCTAAACTTTTGAGTTTTATCCATTCTGGTTTTTGCCTTCTATAGAAATACTGAATATCCTTAAATAATACAGAAAACACTCTCCTCGCACTATCTTTTTTGGGCCCCAAATATGCCCATTTTATTTAAAATTGTTTTAAGAGACACAATGACTAATGTCTCTGTGTCTTAGTAAGGTACGTTTTGGCAATTTAAAAATCGTACCTTTGATGATACTCTTACTGTCGAACAACATTGATTTGTTTTAAATAAGATTTGTTTACTAAGAACTTTTAGCAAACATTGATATATGAAAATATATTTTAATGGTTTCACATATTTTGGAATTTGACGATCCTTTGAATTCACCTGTGACTGTCATAGGTGAGTTGTGTGCTTTGGCAATATTTGGACGTGCATGGAGCAGGCCCCGGGTCTCTACTGTTCAGAATCCTGTGGTTTTCCTCCTCTCCCTGGCTCCGGAGAATACTTCTGTTGTGGAACAAACCTGTTTCTCTTCAAACCCTATTCTCCTCAGTGGCATAGGCTTTTGGGAAAAAGGCCAGGAAGACTTAGGGATTACTTTTGCTTTCTGTCTAGCTATATATTTCTTTGAGAATGAAGCTCACAACCTACAACCTGATTGAATGCGTAGTAAGGGGAAAGGGAGACAGTAGTCAAAAAACAAACAAACAAAAAAACTTTCATTATTTATAACCCTTATGTGTAAAATTGATTTATTTGTCTAGAATATGAAACATATCCATTTTAATTATGTTTGGAAGATTGATAAACATGCCTTTTGACTGGGCTACTGTACATATTATTTGGCTCTGAAGGAAAGGGGATGCCATCAGTATGTAATAAGTACTATGTGAGTACTGCTCAATATTAATGAATACTGCGATGTGCTAGACTCTGCATTTCACAGACATCTTACTTAGCCCTCACAAATATGTTAGGTAATTTGCACAGAGTGACACACAAAGTCTACAGGTAGCATGTGTTAAGGGTCAATGGAATTTAAGGCTGCCTGAGTCTAAACCTGTTACCTTCACTTGCTATATTGCAACAGCCACTTACCAAGTTTTGTCATATACTCTGTCAACATTAATTACTCCTTATTGGAGCACTAAGTCAGTTTTTTTCTTTAAATTATTTTTGCTGAAAATTAGAAGTACTACACTTAGTTTATAGTACTGATTCTTTTGGAATAACTCAAAACATTTTGGATAAAGAGTTTGATATTTTGTCATTTAAAGGAAATAGTATTATAACTTCCATTCATAGTTTTGAATCCATCAACCTAAGCACACACCCACACATATGCATACAGGATTCTTTTAAACCATTTATTACCTAGAGAACAGTTAAAATTGAGATTTATATAGCTGTCAGAAGTGTTCAAAGAAAAGAATGACCATGTGTCTTTCAAAATGTTTTTTTTTTGCCATATCAGAAGAAAAGCACATTTATTGTTCAAACATATATTGTTCAATATATAATTTAAAATTAGCTTTTGAAGGATTGATGGCAGGCTTAAATTTTGGAAGTGAATTATTTGGATTGATAAAGATCTGTGAGAAAGAATACATGAAGACATTTTAGTAACTAGAGTCATGTATTTCTGAAAAGAATAGAAATTTCAATCATTTAACATTTTAATTTTATAGGTTGAATTTGTTATTAATTGAAAAATTGCTTCTTAACATTCTTGTAAACACTCCATGAAAATTTGCATTGTAGCATTTTTCAACAAAACCAATATCAATAATTTTGATAAAAAATAGATGATTGAAATCTGATTTGTAATTAATGAAGTATGGCCCATTAGCAACATGCTTCTTGTTTTTACTAGTTTCTTCCATAATTAGGATGTCATGAAGCAATTTATTGGCAGATTTCCATTTGATTCTCTCTATATGGATATTCCATTTTTATAACTACAACATTATTAACTAATCCATACATTTTTATTATTTATCATTAAATTTACAGAGAAGTAAAAAACCAAAAATACTCAAGAGGGAATTCATATTTTTGGTGAGTATTTTTAATATTTTTCAGGCTGAATGGGTCATTCTAGGAATAAGGAGGGTTGGTGGGTTTCCTCATTCCTAAGTGATATAATTCATAAGTAAAGTTTTAATTTTAAAATTTAACTGAATATATTTTTCCATCTAGGGAAATCTGGCTTTTAGGAAAGCAGTTATTTATTTTTGATTATAGGTGATATAGTTTTGGGGTACACTAACTACAGCAGGTAAATAGGGGCATTATTCTAAATTGTGAGTGATTTTTATTTTAGTAATTGTTATAGATGGATACTTTCATGATTGGTCATGATAGTAAGACTTTGAAATTATACTTTGTCTTTTGTACTTATAAGATCATATTTACTAAAAGCTGAAAGTACTTTATGGCTATATTTTTAACCTAGTACTTTTAATGGTAATGCTTAAGTTGGCAAAAAGGGTTTTGGAAGCCAATGGTCCACAATTGAAATGTGGTGTGCTTGTTCTATTAATACATGGAGTCTCTGAAGAAGTGTAGAGGTAGCTGAAGTAATCAGCGCTTGAGCTGTGTTTGTTGTAGTAGAAGGAAATGGGATTAGAGAAGTGGTTATGGCTAGTTCAGTTGTGGTCTAGGTCATTCATTGTAGCTCAGGGAGTGGATGTTTCAGGTCCAGTGCTGGAAATCTCTACTTTGACAGAGCTGTTTTGTTCAATGATAGTTGTTGGGGTAGCGTCAGGTACAGTGGTATTTTTGGGGGTGATTTTAAGCACAACAGAGATTGCTGGGGTGGTTTCAGGTTCAAAAGTCGTTAATGAGGGTGGTTTTGAGTTTAATGGTAGTCTCTAGGGTGGTTTTGTGTCCAGTAAGGATTTCTTGGGTGGTTGTGGGTTTAGCAGAGGTTTCTTGGATGATGTTGAGTTTGGTGATTGTAGTGGGGATGGTTTTCAGATTCAGCAGTGATCTCTGGGGAAGTTTTAGCTTCACTGGTGGTCTCTGAGGTGGTTTAGGGTTCAGCGGTAGTCTGTAGGGGCAGTGTGTAATTTGGTGTTAGTTGTTGGAGTAGTTTCAGGTTCAGGTGTTCTCTGGGGGTGTTTTTGGATTTGCAGGTGGTTTCTGGGGTGGTTCCATGTTCAGAACTGTTTTATGGTATGGCTTCATGTTCATCACTGCTTTCCATGGGGGGTTTGGATTCATCAGCAGCTTCTGTAGTGGTTTCAAAGTTGTTTGTGGGGTGGTTTCCAGTTCAGTGGTATTGAGTGGATTTATGTTGATCAGTGGTTTCTGGGGGTGGTTTTGGTTTTGGCAGGTTTTTTGAGGATTGTTTTGGGTTCAGTGGTGGATTTTGGGGTAGTTTCAGCTTTAGCAGTGCTTTCTGGGAGTGGTTTCAGGCTTAATGGTGGTTTTTTGGGGATAGTTTCAGATTCAGCAGTGCTTTCCAGAGTAGTTGCAGTATTTGGGGTGGTCTCTGGGGGATGGTTTAGGGTTCAGTGGTTATTTTGTTGGGGTAGTTTCAGTTTCTCAAGTATTCTTAGGGTTGGTTTTGTGTTCAGGAACTTTGGACGGTGGTTTCCTGTTTGGTGCTAGTCATTTGGTTGGTTTCATGTTCAAGGGTGATCTTTGTGGTGGTGGTGGGTTCAGTGTTGGTCTCTTGGGTAGTTTGTTCAGCAGTGCTTTTTGGGGTGGTTTTGGGTTCAGCATAAGTAAGTCGGTTTTGAGTTCTGAGAGCTGTATCTGGGATGGTTTCTTGTTGACTAGTCTTTTTTGGAGTAGTTTCAGGTTGTACAGTGTTTTCTGGGATTTTGGCTTCACTGGTGATTGCTGTGGTTATTTTGGGTTCAGTGGAGGTTATTGGAATGCTTTCAGGCTTAACACAGGTTACTACACTGTTTTTAGGTTCAGGGGTAGTCACTGGGGTAGATTCAGGATTTGCTTGGATTACTATGAGCTTAGATGTGATTACTGGGGTGGTTTCAGGGACATTAGCCATTGTTGGAGTTGTTTTGGGTTCAGATGTCATTATATTGGTGGTTTCAGCTTAAGTGGTGATGACTGTTGTGGCAACTTGGGGAGGCTGGAGTCATTTCCAGGTGTGCGGTAGGCAAGGTATTTGGGGCCTTGCGGCCACCGTTGTGGCAGCGTTAGCCTTCAGGGTGGCCGTAGTCCCTTCCTCTTGTGGGGCAGCTGGCGAAGGTGTTTGGGTCCCGGCGGCTACTGTCGTGGCAGCGTTAGCTTCCGGGGTGGCCATAGTCCCTTCCTCTTGTGGGGCAGCTGGCGAAGGTGTTTGGGTCCCGGCGGCCACTGTCGTGGCAGCATTAGCTTCCGGGGTGGCCGGAGTCCCTTCCTCTTGTGGGGCAGCTGGCGAAGGCGTTTGGGTCCCAGCGGCCACTGTGGTGGCAGCATTAGCTTCCGGGGTGGCCGGAGTCCCTTCCTCTTGTGGGGCGGCTGGCGAAGGCGTTTGGGTCCCAGCGGCCACTGTCGTGGCAGCATTAGCTTCCGGGGTGGCCTGAGTTCCTTCCTCTTGTGAGGCGGCTGGCGAAGGCGTTTGGGTCCCAGCGGCCCCTGTCGTCGCAACGTTAGCCTCGGTGGTGGCGGGAGTCCCTTCCTCGTGTGGAGTGGCTGGTGGTATTTGGGGCCCAGTGGTGGCTGCAGAAACTTCTATAGACGATTCAGTAGTTACTGGAATGCTGGTGGGTTCATACGGAGGGATACTAGAAACTTCGTTGGGTAGAAAAGAGGTGGTGGTTGCTTTTGGTTGGAGTCGTGAAGGGATTCTTGTTGTAAATGGCTTTCTAAACTTAGGGCGCTTACGACAATTTTTCCTATAAAATGTTGGTGACAGAGATGGCTTCTTACAGATATTTTTACGTGCACGAGAGTGGTTAGGTTGATATTTTTGTCTCTTGTAATTATGTGTTTTCGTGTAGTGTTTCTGTGGTATGTATCCATGTTTGCGTGCCTCTGGCTGTTGGGCAATAGGCCTGAAGCCATGAAAATTATGATAGTCTGGTGAAAAGTAAGAAGGACCTGATCTTTGAACAGTTTTGTGTTGAACGAGTTGGGTTTTCTTGGGTTTTCTTTTACTCTCACCAGGCTGTAAAAAGAGAAAAGAGTGAATAAAATTTTAATAAAATAATTATTGAAATTTGATAAACACAATCTAAATTTGGAAACATGTTAATTTTTTGGGCGAAGTACAACACACATACATAAAACATAATGTATAATTTAATGTTAAAAAGGGAAGTACCTATGTAACCACAATACAGATAAAGAAATAGAACATTCTCATTACCCCAGAAGACTATTTTGGCTCCTTCCCAACTTTTGCCCCTCCTCCCTCCTCAAAGTTAACTGCTATCCTAACTTCTAACAAAAGTGTAGACCTGTTTTTGAATTTTATGTAAATGGAATCCAGCAGGATATATTCATTTGTGCCGGGCTTATATTGCTCAACATTTTGTTTGTGAGATCATTCATATTGTGGAGTGTACCTATAGTTAATTTTTAAAAAGTCACCATAAAATAGTCTTTTCCACAAGTCTACCACAAAATTAGTCATTCTGTAATTTATAGATCCTTAGGATGTTTCCAGCATTTGGTTATTAGAAATGGTGTTGCTATGAACATCCTCGTACATGTTTGTTGAGCGTTCCAAAGTGATTTCACTAACTTGTGTTCCTTGTGATAGCATAGGAGAATTCCAGTCACTCCAAATCTTCAGTAACACTTGATATTGTCAGTCTTTTTAATTCCAGGCATTCTGACGAGTATGCAGTAGTATCTTACTATGGTTAATACTTGCATTACAAATGAAGTTCAATCCTTTTATATACAGCATATTTACTAGCTACTTGAACATGAGTAAAATCTTGATGTTATATTATCTTCCAGACACTTTAATGTATTATCTTTTACTTTGAAATTTACAATTCACTAGTCCTTTTAGGGGAGGAGGAGAGGTGAAATAATATGAGTTTGGCTTTTAATTTTTTTCCAATTTTAATACCTAATTGACTGTGTACTTTTATAGGAAAGAATAACATCGTTTATCCGTTGATTTGTAATGCCACCTTTTTTTATAAATTAGGTGTCCATATATCTCTGGGTCTGTTTCTGGGCTATTTTGTGTCAGTGGTGTCCTTATCTTTTGCCAAAACTATCCTTCACAATTACTGTGGCTTTATAATGTCTTAATCAGTAGAGCAAGTTCACCAACACTTTTTTTTTTTCTTCCAAGAGTATCTTGGTTATTCTTAAACCTTTGCATTTCTTTATAAGTCTGATGATTGGTTTGTCAGTTTTGACAAAAAATATTTTGGGCTTCTGATTAAAATTGTATTGGATCTATAGATCAGTTTGAGAAGAATATCTTTCCAATAATGAGTCAACGTTATATGTTCATCTATTTAGGCCTTTAATTCTTTCAATAGCATTTTATAGTTATTAAGAACTTAACATTAAAGTAGAGACCTTGCATATTCTTTATAAATTTTTTTCCTTAGATGCTTCTTTGTACACTCATATCTTCTAGTATAAACAGTAGAAAATATATCACTTCAGTATAGGCTAAACTATTAATATCACCAACTCTTTAGGAATGAAAGTTTGGCAAAGAACTCCTAGCAGCTAAAGTCCTTGTTGAAAGGAAAGGGAATATAGGCTGGGTAATTGAAGAAGGAATTTATACATTTACCTCTCAGGAGTTAAAACATTTTTTCTCTTTATCTTTGGTTTTCTTAGTGTTTTTGTTTAATTTCCTTCATATATGTTCTGTTTACATTATTAGGTCTCAACTTTTACAGGAAAGCCTGTTATATTTTTGCATTAAGTAAGATGCCACCTCTTGGCTAAGGTATGATACTTTATCATAGTGAAGAAATGTCCATCAGTTCTTATTTTATTAATTTATTTATTTCAGGATATTATGGGGGTACAAACATTTTGGTTGGATGTTATGACTTTGTCACACCTAAACCATGATTTGAGGTGTGCCTTTTCCCCCCTATAATGCTCACCATGACCATTAGTTGTGAGTTTACAATCCTGAAGAATATTACTACCATGTGAGCTCCGTCGTAGTGATCAGTTAGTGCCAATTTGATGGCGAGTACATGTGGAACCTATTCTTCCATTCTTGTGATACGTCACTTCGGAGGATGGGCTCAAGCTCTATCCAGGAAAATATAAAAGGTGTTTGATCACCATCATTTTTTATAATTGAGTAATATTCCATTGTATACATATACCAAATTTTATTAATCCACTCATGAATTGGCAGGCACTTGGGTTGTTTCCACATCCTTGCAATAATGAATTGTGCTGCCTTAAACATTTGGGTGCAGATGTCTTTATTTATAGAATGCATGGGAGTTAAATTTTTCAAAAGCTTTTCTATATCTATCGAGATGCCATCTAAAATTCTCTTCAACTCTGTTAGTATAAATTATTATATGAATACACTTTATAATATTGAATCACCCTTGAACTGAACTCCACTTTTTCATACTACATCATTGTAATGTGTTGGTAGATTCTATTTGTTAACATTTTATTTAGGATCTTTGCCTTGATATTTAAAAGTAAAATTGATCTATAGTTTTCTTTGGAGAATATTTGTCAGTTTTGGGGATCAAAATTATACTCATTTAACAAAGAATTTGGAAGATTACCTTTTTCTATGTGCTCAGATAGCTTACAAGAAGCTTTGAGACTTCTAGTCTTTAAAGGTATTGTAGAATTTCCTTATGAAATCACAAGGACCGATGAATGTTTTTGTGTAGGGGAACTCTAATGCATCTTTTATTTTTTCTATGGTAGTTTTATCTGTTTACACTTTCTGTCTCTCCTGGGGAAAATTTTGATAAGTTGTTTTTATAGCCAAGTACCCCATTTAATCAGTGCATTCAAATTTATTTGCATAGCTTTATATAAAGTATCTTCTTAAAATGTGATATATATACACAAGGAGGTACTATTCAGCCATAAAAAAGAATGAAATCTTGTTATTTGCAGCAACATGGCTGGAACTTAAGGTGTGGTCACTATGTTAAGTGAAATAAGCCAGGCACAGAAAAGCAACTATTGTTTGTCCTCACTCATATGTGGGAGCTAAAAAGTTGAACTCATGGAGGCAGAGAGTAGAATGATAGATGCCAGATGATGAGAAGGGTATGTGTGTTGTGGGTGGGTAAGAAGAGGGGTTGATAAATAGTTACAAACATGCAGTTGGATAGAAGGAATAAATTCCAATGTTCCATCGCAGAATAGGGTGAATGTAGTTGACGACAATGTGTTGTATATTTCAAAATAGCTAGAAGAGAGGACTTGAAATCTTCCCAACACACAGAAATGATAAATACAGGAGGTGATGGATAGCCTAAATATCCTGAGTTGATCATTACACAGTCTGTGCATGTAACAAAATACCACATGTACTCCATAAATATGTGCAAATATTATATATCCATAAAAACTAAAAAAGCCTCTTAATTAAGAAGAAAGATGGTTATTTCATCCTTGTTCCTTTGTTTTGTTTTTTGGCTCTATATAAGTTTTATTTGTCAAAGTAAAACAGATTTATACCATATCATACAACAAAAAGATTAAGTATAATGATAAGGTAAAAGATCTATAATCTATACCTTATCTCAGCAGTTGGAAATACAAATCATAATTGCTATAGTTTTGAGCACCTACTGTATGCAAGAATCTACACTAAATAGTTCACGGACTAGCTGACTACTATTTTTTATCTTGCCAGCAATCATGGAAGGCTGATATTCATGTTTAACAGAGGATGTAACTGATGATTTTTGTTGTAAAGAGAGAAACCTGGTATTTGAGTAGAGGATTTTCTATATTTTTAAAATTTTATTTCAGAATTTATAGGTATGCAAACATTTTGGTTACATAAATTGCTTTTGTATCATTTGAGTTAAAGTTATAAGTGTGCTCATCACCCAGATAGTGTACATTGTACCCGTTAGGTGTGAATTTACCTATCACCTCCTCCCTCCTCCCACCTGCTTGATTTCTGATGAATGTTATTTCCATATGTGCACATAATTGTTGATTAACTAGCTCCAATTTAATGGTGAGTACATGTGTTTGTTTTTCCATTCTTATAATACTTCATTTAGAAGAGTGGTTTCCAGTTCCATCCAGGTTAATAAAAGAGGTATTAATTTACCATTTTTCTTTTTGGCTGAGTACTCCATGGTATACATATATCACATTTTATTAATCTACTCATGTGTTGATGGGCACTTGGGTTGTTTCCACATATTTGCAATTGTGAATTGTGCTGCTGTGAATATTCGAGAGCAGGAGTCTTTTTTATAGAATGTTTTTTCCCCTTTGGGTAAAAACCCTTTAGGGGAATTACTGGATCGAATGGGAAGTCTACTTTTAGTTCTTTGAGGTATCTCCATACTACTTTTCTTAGAGGCTATACTAGTTTGCAGTCCCACCAACAGTGTATGAGTGTTCCTATCTCTCTGCCTCCATGCCAGCATTTGTTGTTTTGATACTTTTTTTGATAAAATGCCATTCTCACTGGAGTTAAGTGGTATCTTATTGTGGTTGTGATTTGCATTTCCCTGATGATTAGAGATGTTGAGCATTTTTTAATACTTTTTGGGCCATCAGTCATCTTCTTTTGAAAAGTTTCTGTTCATGTCCTTTGTCCACTTTTTAATGGTGTTGTTTGGTTTTTTTTTTCTTGCTGATTTGCTTGAGTTCTATATGGATTCTAGTTATCAGCCGTTTATTAGATGTGTAGCATGCAAATATATTCTCCTATTCTCCCGGTTGTCTCTTTACTCTATTGATTATTTCCTTGGCTGTGCAGAAGCTTTTTAATTTGATCAGGTCCCATTTATTTAGTTTTGTTTTTGCTGTGATTGACTTTGGGGTCTTCTTCATGAATTCTTTCCCTAGGACAATGTCTATAAGAGTTTTTCCAACATTTTCTTCTAGAATTCTTAAAGTTTCATGTCATAGGTTTAAGTCTGTTATCCATTGTGAGTTGATTTTTGTAACAAGTGAGAGGTGTGGTTCCTATTTCAGTCTTCTGCATGTGGCTATCCAATTTTCCCAGCACTACTTATTAAATAAGAAATCTTTTCCCAGTGTATGTTTTTATCTGCTTTGTCAAAGATCAGATTGCTATATGAGGATGGTTGTATATCTGGGTTCTCAGTTCTGTTACCTTGGTTGCTGTCTCTGTTCTTGGCCATTAATATGCTCTTTTAGTTACTATAGCCTTGTAGTATAGCTTGAAGTCTGGTAAATTGATTCCTCCCAGTTTGTTCTTTTTCCTTAAGATAGCTTTTGCTATACAGGGTCTTTTATGGTTCCATGTGAAATGTAGAATTATTTTTTCTAGATCTATGAAAAATGATGTTGATGTTTTAATAGGGATTGCATTCAATCTGTAGGTCACTTTGGGCAGTATATACATTTTAACAATGTTGATTCTTCCAATCCATGAGCATGGTATGGTTTTCTACCTGCTTATGTCCTCTGCTATTTCTTTCCTTAGTGTTTCATAGTTCTCCCTGTAGAAGTCTTTTACCTCCTTAGTTAAATATATCCCTAGGTATTTTATTTTCTTTGTTACTATTGTGAAGGGTTGTAAGGTTCTTATATAATGAATAATATTTGGGGGGAATGATAGAAGTGTCCCAAGGAACTCTGATTACCATCAACCTCGCAATAGAGAGTGCCTGGAAAGATGGTCCCAGTGATCTTCGGACACCCTGCCATCACAGAGCAAGAAAGGAAATCAGTGGATGTGTTAAATGCAGATAGAGGAGAGAGAACATGAGGCATTCCTGTAAACACAATTTTCCTGAACAATAGGACATGTTCAGATGAACTGGTGATAGAAAACCAGAATTCCATTAGAATTAATAAAATCTAAACATTATTAGTGGCACATTCCTTCATTTATACTTGACTTCAACAAATGCTTACTGGGTGTCTCTTCTGTTCCAAACAGAATAATATTATATAAGGTGCAAATTTGACTTTAATATGCTCAAGAGCATATTAGACATTGTAGGAAAAAATAAACAGTGAATTTGAGGACATATAGATAGCAAAATCCAAAGTGACACATGTAGGAAAAAAGGCTTAAATGAACAGAGGACTGCTAACCAAGACAGAGTGCCAAGAACCAGACTTACCACTTACTTGAAAAAAGAAAGCAGACAAAAAAGGGAAACAATAGTTGACGATGGGACTCAGACAATAAAGAATAGCGATCCATAAAAAAACATGAAACAAAGAACATGAGGGTGACAATTTCCCCACATTACTGGATTGACTGTTTTCAGACTTTGGTGTAGGGAATGGAAACATAAGCTGAGCCCAGAGGTTTTCAAAAATTGAGACAGATTTGAGCATCCAGAAAGACCAAGACAGTTAGTGTTCACCATGCAGAGTTTCCTAGAGGAGAAAGCATCCCCAAAACCGAGCTCTGGATATTTAGTGCTTGTGTGTGAGGAAACTACGTGAAGGCTGGGAAAAAGACCACCAGAAATGATTAGAAGTAACAGTGACTGGCATTCACACAGGACAAAAAACATTGCCTATTCTCACAAGTCAGATAGGAAAATATCTTAATTTCCAAAGCATTGGATAGAGTCCTTAGAAGAATATTGCCTCCCGAGTGCAGAATAATTAGCACTGGACTGAGGAATTTCAAAATACATTTAAAAAGCAAGGCCTCAAATGATCAAACTGTTTCCAAGTAACCTTACTGCATCCTAAATATAATTCCAGAATATTTGTAGGAATTAAAATACCTAGCACCAAATAGCAGCAAAATTCACCATGTCTGGCATCCAACCAAACAAAGCATGTAAAAATCCCAGAGACATACTACCTGTAAAGAGGGGGGAAATCAACCAATTGAAAGCAAGTCTGAACTAATGGGGATATTAAAATTAGTAGACAAGGAAATTAAAAACAGTTATCAAAACTGTATTTCATTTTTTCAAAAAGAGAAGTTGTGTCATAGAAGATATAGAAAAAGACTGAATTTAAACTTCTAGAGGTGGAAAGTACTATGTGTGAGATTAAAAATACAATGGATGGGATTAACAGCATATTAGACCCTGTAGAGAAAAGAATAGTGAACTCAAAGACATAGAAATAAAAAGTATACAAAATGAAAAACAGAGAAAAAATAAAAAAAAATTAAAAAAAAATCTTAAAAAGAACAGAATACCTTGAAGCTGTGGGACAACTTCATGTGCCCTATAATATAATATGTGTAATTGGAGTCCCCAAAGAAGGGATTGCATACAAATAACTGAAGAAATTGTCAAGTACGTTCCAAACTTGTTGAAAATAGTATACTCACAGACAAATAAAGCTCAACAAACTCCAACGACAAGAAACTTGAAGAAAACTACATCAAGCCCCATGAAAATAAATTGGTCAATAGCATAAAAAGAAAATCTTAAAAGTATTCAGAAAAAACAGTCACTTTACATTAAGAGGAACATAAATAAATATGGCAGCAGATGACTTGTCTGAAACAATGCGAGTAAAGACAGTGAAGTATTATCTTTAAAGCAATGCAAGAAAAACTGCTCATGTTGGAAATATAGACTGAGCAATAAGATCTTTCAAAAATAAAGGTGCAATAATGGCTTTTTCAACATACAAAACCTGAAAAAATTCATCACCAAAAGACTGAAAGAAATATTAAAGGAAGTCCTTCAGAAAGAAGGAAAATGGTACCATATGGAAATTCTATTCAGAGAAATATAGAGCACAGGAAATGGTAACTGCATGGATAAATATATAACATTTTAACTAATTGTTTAAATATGTTTAAAAAAATATTGACTGAACAAAAATTATAGCAATACGTGGTGGAGTTTACAGAAAAATGTATGACAGTAAAAGCAGAAAGGTCAGATGGGGAGAAATGGAAATATACTATTGAAATGTTGTTAGCATATAGATGAAATTTATAATAATACTTTAAGGTAGACAATCAAAATATAAATGTGTATACTATAAACCCTAAAATAGCCACTGAAGTAATAAAACTATAGGTTGCAGATAATTTTCCAAATGAGAAAATAATATGTTATATACAATAGTTGATCCATCCAAAAGAAGGTATAAAAAGAAGAAAAATAACTAAAAACAGATGGGGCAAATATAAGACCAATAGCAAGATCGTAGACTTAAACCTAATGATAATAATAGTCACATTAAATGTAAATAGTCTAAACATCCCAATTAAAATGCATAGATTATCAGATTGGATAAAATCCTGAGACCCAACCGTATGCTGCCTATGCAATATGCATTGAAAATATATCTACAGGTCAAATGTATGAAAATGAGAAAAGGTATGCTAAAACTGATCAAAATAAAGTAGAAATGAAAAGATAGATTTCTAAGCAAAGAATATTATTAGGAAAAAGTAAAGGTTGATTTCAAACTCAATCCTAAAATCTGTGCACTTGATAAGAGTGCTTCAAAATGCATAATAAAAACTTATAGATACAACTGTAAGAAGAAACACACAAACCCATAATTATAGCTAGACATTTCAACACTATTTTCTCACTATAATAGAGAGTATATCAGTTAAAATATTTGAATAGCACTATCAACCAACTTGACCTAATTGTAATTTGTAGAATGTGCCAAACAATAACTATCAGAATACACTTTCTTTTTAAGGGCAAAAGAAACATTTATCATGACATACCATATTCTGGACCATTAATCATGTTTTCAATAAATGTAAAAATATTTTAAAAATGCAAAGTATGTTCTTAAATTACTATTTTATAGACACCTCACAGGAGTCGAACGAAACACCTCATATAAGTAGAATGAAACACTTCCCAAAATTTGGTTCAGGTGAGAAAGCTGATGACACTCCAGACAGCAGGAGAATTTGAGAGAAATTTATTACTTACACAAGGTATGCCTGTGGGATACATAGCGAGTATATGCAAGTCCACGATGTCTTGACAAAAGAGAGGAAATGCACGGGGCTTTATAGTGCTAAGGAATTGGAGTGGGGGAAAGTTTCTGTACATGGGCTGTAAGTTTATGAGATTTAAATTTCCCACTGGTGGTAAAGGAAGAGTCACATGCAGGGGATTTCTTATTAGTGTGTCTAGATGTGGGACCAAAGGGGAAAGGGAAAGTGGGATCTAAAAAGAAGTCAGCAGTCAAACATCAAAATTGGAGTCATCGTTAACAATAATTTAATGTACATTTTCACAAGCTAGAAAAGAGGATTTTGAATGTTCATAGCACAAAGAAATGACACATTTTTAAGGTGCTATATATCCCAATTACTCTGATTTGATCATTACACATTGTATGCATGTATTGAAATGTTATTCTGTAGCCCATAAATATGTACAATTATTGTGTATCAAACAAAAATAAAAGGAAAAAAGTTTAATCATATAAAATTTGTAGTCAAACTCTTCATTACAATTCACCACTGATGTTCAACTGATGCCTGCATTTTGTCATATCTTATATATTAAAGCTGAATTAGTTTAAACATAATATTTTGGAGCCATATAACCATGTACATGTTGCCAAATATAATGAGAATATAAAGGTCTTGGAAAAGCATATGTACCCAATCACACCCCAGCCAATTGGGGTGATCCAAGTGAAGATTTCTGTGTATATCTGGGCATTTGCTAAAATATCTGAGTCAAGTGTCAGCAAAATGGCAGACTAAGAAACTCCAAAGTCTTATTCCTCCACAGAAACATGAAAAAATAAAACAACCACTCTCCCCCAAACCAGAAGCTGTCTGAACCAACTTTGTATGATTTCTGGAAAATTGTAAAAAATTTATAGCCATCAAGTAAATGACCAATAAAGAAAAAAGTCATCTTCAAAATGGTAGGAAATTTTTGTGGTGCTTTTACTCAGCCTTGTCTCACCCCATCTCTGGTATGCCAGATATCTATGTCTTGAGTGCACAGCAGCCAGTTCCCAGTTTCTCCTTCATATTGGAGGGAGCAAAACCAATTTTATTTCTAAATTGTTGTCAATTCTGTTTTAACCTGCCAGAAAACCAATACAAGGTGCTCATCTCTGTTTTGCATAACTTAGAATGCAGGTATGAATGATGACAGGTAGTCCTTGTAAAAGCTAAAAGATGAATTAAAAAACCCACAGACAACTAGGGAAGAAGATTCTGGGTGGAATCATACAATAGACCATTTATGTCCCAAAGGAGAAACTGGGTAAGACTCGTGCAAATTAGCCCATTCAAAAGCAAATATGTTGTATAAAGGGGAGCATGGAATGTATGTGCATGCCTAGAGAAGACACTCAGTAAAGGCCTGAGAAAACTTTAGTTTCAAATTAGGCAGATACCTAAGCTTACAGTCACATAGCTAAGTGGTGAAAGACTGTCCCACACAGAGTCAATCTATTAATATAAGACTGGGAGAGGAAGTTGTTCTCCCTCTTTTTATTATTAGTATTTTGTTGTTGTTATTATTTGTTTGTTTTAGCTCCTGGTACTCAAGGAAATATCTGTCAAAACATCTGCGAGAAAAAAATCAAACAACCCCATCAAAAAGTAGGCAAAGGACATGAACAGAAACTTTCCAAAAGAAGATAAACTAATGGCCAAAAAACATGAAAAAATGCTCAACATCTCTAATCATCAGGGAAATGCAAACCAAAACCACAATGAGATATTACTTAACTCTAGTGAGAATGGCCTTTATCAAAAAGTCCTAAAACAATAAATGTTGGTGTGGATGCAGAGAGATAGGAACTCTTATAAACTGCTGGTGGGACTTGTGAACTAAAATAAAATCTAAAGCATCCCCCTCCTCCCCAAAAGGCTGACTGAATGGACCCCCTCTTGGCCAAGGGGATATCCTAAAACTAAATTGCCTGCTATGAGGAGGGAGGTCAGACATGCCTCATCATGTCCCCCTCCCTTCTTGGAGATATCCTTTGTAACCCATTAACAGGGCTAAGGGTATGCAAGATAAACTTAAGTGCAGGTCCTCAATTTACACAACAAATACATGTCCCTGGCTTGTCTGTGATTAACAGAGTTCCTTATCTTAAAACATTTCAAGCCTTTAGACAAAGCTTCATGTCTTTAACCAATTACAAGTCAAAGAATCTTTAAACCCACCTATAACCTATAAGCCCCCACTGCGAGATGGCCCACATTTTTGGGCCAAAGCAATGTATGCCTTCCACATGTTGATTTATGACTTTACCTGTAACCCTTGTCTCCCTGAAATGTATAAAGCCAAACTGTAACCCACCACACCAAGTCCACTTGCTCAAAGCTTCTTGGATGTGGCTACAAGTCATGGTCCTCAAATTTGGCTCAGAATAAATTTCTTCAAAATTATTTTGCAGAGTTTGGCTCCTTTTCCATTGACAGACTGCAAACTAGTACAACCTTTGTGGAAAGTAATATGGAGATACCTCAAAGAGCTACAAGTAGAACTACCATTTGATCCAGCAATCCCATTATTACTGGGCATCTATCCAAAAGAACAAAAGACACTCTATAAAAAGGACATCTGCACTCGAATGTTTATAGCAGCCCAATTCACAACTGCAAAGATGTGGAAACAACCCAAGTGCCCATCAATACATGAGTGGATTAACAAAATGTGGTATATGTATACCATGGAGTTCTATTCAGCCACAAAAAACAATGGTGATATAGCACCTCTTGTATTATCTTAGATAGAGCTGGAGCCCATTCTACTAAGTGAAGTATCCCAAGAATGGAAAAACAAGCATCACATGTACTCACCATCAAATTGGTATTAATCAACACTTATGTACACATATAGTAATAACATTCATCAGGTGTTGGGCAGGTAGAAGGGGTGAGGAGGGGATGGATATAGTCACAGCTAATGGGTGTGGTGCAAATATTAGGCAAAATATGTACCCTAAACATTTGTGCCCTCATAATATGCTGAAATAAAAAAAATTAGTAAATATGAGCTAAAGGAACAGATACTTCAAGGATTACACTCAACAAGGAATAGTTTTTGCAAAATAAATTAGGAAAAGTCTAGAAATGAGCAGACTACCACAGCCTTGAACAATTTTTTTAAAACCCAGTAAATCTTGGGGAAAAAGAGAATATGAATTCCAGAATTATATACATCCTATATATACATTATAATTGTTATGTGTATATATAACATATATACATGTTATATATAAAGATAAATATATATAAATTCCAGAGGTATGTACATTATATATAATTGTTATATATGTTACATATATAAATATGTTATATATATACATTATAATTGCCAAATGCCCAATTTTCAATAAAAAATCACTTTATACAAAGAAATAGGAAAATTTAATTTATTAAACAGTTAATTAAAAGTAATATAAATAGAAAGAAACTATCCCTAAATAAGCACAGACATCAGACTTACTACATAAAGACTTTAAATCATAATCATCTGTCTTAAATATGCTCAAAGAGCTAAGGTAAAATATGGACAGAAAACTAAAGAAATTGCAAAAATTATACAAATGTCAGCAAGAAGATAGAAATTATGTAGGGAACCAAACAAAATTCTTGACCTAAAAAATATAATAGTTGAAACAAAATGAAAAATTCACTAGAGGGTTTTGGCAGTAGATTGGAATGGACAAAAGACAAAAAAGCAGTGAATTTGAAGATAGGAAAATTGAAATTATCAAGTCTAAGCAGCAGAAAGAAAAACAAATGAAGAAAAGTAAACAGAGTCTAAGGGATTTGGGGACACCATCAATCAGATTAATGTATGCATTATAGGAATCTCTGAAGAAGTAGAAAAAGAAAAGGGCCAGAATGATTATTTGAACAAATAATGACTATAAATTTCTCAAATTTGAAGATAGACATGAATCTACAAATCCAAGAAGCTAAATAAAATACAAATAGGATAAACCAAAAGAGAACCCATCAAGATACATTATAATCTAACTGTCAAAACCCAAAAACAAAGAGAGAATCTTAACAGCATCAAGAGATAAGTGACCCATGAAGTACAAGGGACCATCAATAGATTATCTGCCAATTTCTCATCAGAAACTTTGGGAGATCATAAATTTAGAGCACTAAAAGAAAACAAACTGTCAACTAACAATTCCATAACCAGCAAAGATGTCCTTCAAAAAAGAGGTAGAAATTAAGATATTCCCAGATAAATAAAAATTGAGTGAGTTGATTACCACCAGTATTGCCTTACAAGAAACACCAAAGGGAATCCTTCAGGTTTAAATGAAAAAACACTAGGCAGTAACTAGAAGCCATATGAAGATATAAATATCTTCAGTAAATATAAATACATGGACAAATATAAAAGCCATTATTATTGTAATTTTGGTTTGTAACTCCAATTCTTATTTTCTACAGGATTTAAAAGACATACAAAATAATTATAAATATTTGTTATTGGGCACATGATATATAAAGATGTAATGAGTGACATCGATAAAATAAATGGGAGGGTCAGAGCTGTATAGAAGTAAAGTTTTTATATGCAGTTGAAGTTAATTAGGTATCAATTTAAAAGAGATAGTTACAAATTTAGTATGATTATAAATTTATGTGTGTAATTCCCATGGTTACCTTAAGAAAATATCTGTGGAACATACAAAAAAGGAAACAAAAAGGAATTAAAACATGTTATTACTAAAAAAATTCAAATAAAAAGAAAAAAGGTAGCAACAGAGGACATGAGTGAATGACATACAGAAAATAATTAGCAATATGGCAGAAATAAGTTCTTTTTAATCAGTAATTATTATAAATGTGAATGGATTAGACTCTCCAATCAGAAAGCAGAAGTGGAAAAATGGAAGCAAAAAACCCCTGATCTAACTATATACTATCCAGAAGAGACTCACTTTGTATATAAAGACACAAATAGGTTCAAAGTGAAAGGATGAAAAATATTTCATGCAAATAGTAATCAAAAAGCTGGTGGAGAAAAGAGAACACTTGTATATTTTTGGTAGGAATATAAATTAGTTCAGCCATTATGGAAAAGTATATGGAAGTTTCTAAAAAATAATAAAATTACTGTGCAATCCAGTAATCCTGCTTCTTGGTATTTACCCAAAAGTTTTGAAATTAGTTTGCTAAAAAGATGTCTGTACTCCCATGTGCATTGCAGTACTATTCATAATACACAACTTATGGAATCAACTTGTGTCTATCAGTAGATGAACAGATAAAGAAAATGTGGTATATATGCACATTGGAATAATATTTAACCTTAAAAAAGAAGGAAATCCTGTCATTTGTTCTCAATATGGATGAAATTGGAGAACATTATGCTAAGTAAAATAAGCTGGGCACAGAAAGACAACTACTGCATATTCTCACTTATATGTGGAATGTAAAACAATAGAACTCATAGAAACAGAGTAGACAGAAAATATTGGCAAAACCAGTGGCTCAGGCATATCATCAGCATCATCAGGGTGCAAGAACATTTCTAGCAGATGACCAGAGGGCCACATAATACTCAGTGGATCACAACTAACAATCTCACCTTGGTGTGGCTTCTATGTGAATTAGGATAGGACAAAAATTTAAATAAAGGTGAATGGAAGGGGAGGAGAGACAGGGAGAAATGCCTAGTTCAGTGGGACCTTAGTAAACCTTGATAAGCCAAGTGTCACCAAACAGGGCAAGAAAAGACAACTATGGTGTTTTCAGTGTATTTTGATATGGAGTAGGGAGCTCAAAGGCTGGCAATTTAGTATAATGATGTCCAATGGGAGAAGAACCAATTAGAAGACAATATGTATTTTTTCTTATTTCATTAAGGTTTGTTGAGACAAGCCCAACAGAGAAGGTAAAAGTTTCATTGAATGCCTTGTTTAAGGTCACAGTGTCATAAATATTGACAAATAAAGTGAGTGTACCAGACACTGTCGATAATGTCTGGAACTCCAAAGGGAATGAGTAGTGTTTTAATGAAGCTTTGTATAGTAGCTTCACAATTGTCTCTCTACTTGAGTGGGTGAGTAAGATGCCAGTGTTTGTATTTAGCATCATCAAGGCATAATAAGTGGTACCAGTAGAGAGGGGCAGTGGCCCAATAAAATCTATTTGCCAGCAACTATAGTGGAAGGATCTCCTTGGGATGGCACCACAGTGATTATGTTGCCAATGTCAAGTCTTTCTGCATAGAGTGCATTAGCTTGTCACCATGTGGGCCATGAGAGAGGAGTGAGGTAGCCCTTTGCGTTCAACTCAAGTCTGAAGGGCAAAGGATCCCTATGACCTGATGTTTAATGAATGAGCCCATTGGATCAAATGTAAGAGAATGGAATTTGGAATGTCATCTGAGGAAGTTTGCCCTCAGTCTCTAAAATTTGTACAAATAGCGAAGTCTCTAAAATTAGCTTGGGCACTAAATTAGGCCTCAGTAGTCTACTCTTTGTGTTGCCAGAGATATCCATCACCTTAATATTTATTTTTATTTTAATTTGTTTTGTTGGTTTTTCTTTAATTCAGCATATTATGGGGGTACAAATATTACAGTTACGTATATTGCCCATGCCCCCCTCTCCACTCGAGGCAGAGCTTCAACCGTGACCATCCCCCAAACATTGCACATCTCACTCATTATGTTTGTATATACCCACCCCCTCCACCTTGCCCCCCCCCCCCCCCCCACCCCCCAAAAAATTTTTAGAATATTTAAAAAATGTTGTTTTTCAGGTTAAAAA
>CAUYPO010147537.1:0-17283 GCA_963574435.1 Cheirogaleus major
GACGATCAAGAGTTTCTGTATGTATGGAGATGAGTTTAGAATTAACCTAAAATTAGCTGTGAACTAAGCATAACTCCACCTGTCTCACACTGTCCGTGCCCTACAGAGAGTGGGACTAAACTATAATTGACCTGACAGTGACATGGTTGCCGGACAAGCTTTTTTCCTCAAGAACTATTAAATCATGTCATTAGACTTGTGAGTCTACAGTATTATTGTGAGAATATAATAAGCAAATTTGTGTTTGTCACAGTACCTGATACACAAGACTCAGTAAGAATTATTTATCGTTACTGTGTATTTATTCACTCAGCAAGTATTTATTGAGAACATACTTATGCCAGGAACTAAAGTCTCTGTCCTCACAGAACTAACATTCTAACTGGGGTAAGAAAGGTAATGACTCAATAAGTAAGTAAATAAACAAGGTAGTAAACAATGTGAAACTCCATGCAGAAAACAGAGAGTTGAGGCTATTTTACATTTAGTTGTCATGGAAGTTCTCCCTGAGGAGAGGATTTTTCAGCCGGGATCTGAATGACAACGGGGAACCAGCCATAAAAGGCCAAGGGAAAAGCATTCCTGGCGAAGGGGACAGCTAGGACAAACACTGCAGGCAGGAAGATGTCGACAGGGTCTAGAAACGGGAAGGCCAAGGTAGCCATTGAGTGATGACTAAGAGCAAGAACAGTTCAACATCGCACCAAAGGCATAAATGGGGACTATGTCATGTAGGTCCAGGTAGAAAGTTTGAAATTATCCTAAGGCCAGGGAACCCATTAGCTAGTTGTTGTTATTATGGGCAAAAATTAAACCTAAGGGAATTACTCTAGTAAATTCTCTAAGCATGGCTCCTTGCAGATGAACTCAATGCTCCTTTTTAGAGTCTTACCTAAATAACAAACTCTTTAATATGCAAGCTCACCAAAACTCCATACCAGCTTTCTTCTTAACAAAATATGGGTCTGGATTACTCATTATGCTAGCTGGCATAAGGAACAATCGAATAGTTTGGGGGACAGCCACAGATCATGCTTTCCCTATTTTGCTTTATGAAAAATATGACTGAGGATTTGTTATCACACTGGTGGATTTTGATTCCACAGGAAGCATCCGTGGACCAAACCTAGATGCCAGGCTTCCAGGATACTACAAATGCTTTACCATAAAACCAAGCGGGGCCCAACGGAAATGGTCTCCTGACATATAGTAATGCACATGTAAAACTAGTCTTAGACCTTTTCTGTTTTAATTTATATTTTAATAAATTGGTATAGCATTAATTACCTAGATGCAGTCCTCCTTCATATCCTTCTCCATGTCAATCAATATTTGTAATCATGAACCAGGATTTTCCTGGAGTCTACCTATAGTCAGAGAGTTTAGTTTACATCTAAGCCTCTCTTTTGTAGGATTTTATTCTCCCAACCAGAGTTCCTCCCAACCAGAAAAATTAATAGCATGCAGGCATAGTATTTTAAATTATCCTAGTTTCATCACTGAGCAATCAATCATCTTGGTTTTTTTTTCCAGCTATGAATGAAGAACAAGCAGAACACACTCTGAACAGCTGTAAGTTCAAGAATATCACTGAGATGTTTATAAATAAAAGAACAAAACTCAAAATACTTTTAGCCTTTCTCTATTCCCATGTTTATTATTTCCCAAAAGTATGTTATATTTCTAAATGAACATGTGATTTAATTCTCCTCAAGAGAGAAAATTACTACTAATAATTGGAAATGTCTATATGGACTCTTTGAAAATTCTTGCTCTTCCTCAAAGAAAGTTTCACTGATGATTTCTTTAACAATTTCCTTTTATTTCTTTCCGTTTGTTTTTTTATTTGGCCTACTTTGTTAAATAGAAAATATTTTTTAGAGTTAAATGACACATACAAACTTTAATATAGAAACTTTTACATTCAGTCTATAGTAGTATAAGACAAGTATTTTTAAAGAGTACAAATGTTATTTTTCTGCAATAAATAGTGTACACTTAGTGCTCAAAAATGTCAAATATCTCTAACATAAACTGCTATACATAAGAACATGACCTAGAAAAGTATGAGAAACCAAATTTTAAAATGAAATTGCTTCAAATATATCAGGGAGGTTGTTGAATAATTTTTCTAAATGTAAATACTTATTTAAAATATGAATAATCATATTTATATCAATATGAATTCTCATTATTCTATTGTATGCAATGTTAATTTCAATGAATTTTTTTAATGCAAGTCACACTTACAAATATTTCTATCTTTAACTATGTGCCAAACACATCTACATATGTTTATAACTCTCTGGAAATAACTATCTTATTCCTTTCTGACAGGTTGTGGTTTAGGGAAAGAGTTGCCATCCATGGAAAGGATTGCTGATGGTGACCCTACAAAGAAAGGTGACTGGCCATGGCAAGCCAGTCTGCAGGTGGAAGGCGTCCACATCTGTGGAGCATCTGTGATCAGCGAGGAGTGGCTTTTGACTGCCGCTCACTGTTTTGACGTGTGAGTCTACATTCTGTACCCATATGATCACCAACTTCACCTCTTTTTCTCCTGTTTACCTCCTATAATTCTTCTCTCTTTTACATTTCCTTCATGAATATCTTAGGCCTCCCAATGCTACTCATGATAGTCTAGCAGGCTTTAGAAAAACTGAGTATGACTGAAGAATAGCAGAAAAAATTAGAGTATCTTCAGCTCCAACTGAAAATGTACTATCTAGAGATCTCACAAGCCAATACTGCCAAAATTAAACATGCCCACCAGTTTTCCTGAGATATGTTGTAGATTTTTAAAAATGCTGAAAACAGCATCCTAACCTATAAACCTATATCTGATTATCCTAGATATATTTGGTGTTGTGAATATCTTTGGTGCTGTGCTTTTAGTTTTTGTAAGTGTTTTGAAAATTTAACATATGAGACACTTGGAAATAATAAAGATATGCAGTAACCCTAGCGGAATCATATTAAATGGTAAAAATATTCTGGGTAAAATGCCAAATAAAAAGGAAGCATGAAAAAACAATATATAAAATATGGCTCCAATTTTACATTTCTGTTTCTCTCTCTTTCTCTCCATAGCTGTACGTACATTTATATTAGTGTGCATGGATATGAGTATATATGTGTGTTAATGTGTATATATGTTTGGACATATATACATATTTTATTTATTTATATTTTCTTCAATTAATTTGCATCATTTATGTAATCAAAAATGGCAATAATACATTGTTTCTTTTAAAAAATGCACATTCCCCTCAAGGAGAGTAATTTAAGCTACCTTGGAAAGGGGGAATTGTTATCAGCTAGATGAAAACAAAGTATTCTTAGGGGAGAAGACTCAGATAAGAAGATGGGAAGGTCCCAATCAACTATCACCTTAAAAAATTTGCCCTTCTCCCATACTTATATCCCACGCCCATCCAGAGTCCTGGGCAACTTCAGATCAAAAATGAACCAAATGTACTCCTTTTAATCTGTGAGCAGTTACAAAAACCCCAGACTATGGATGGCTAGTTTTGGAAGAACCCTAAACCCTTCACTGATGAGAAGAAAGGTGCAGTCAATTATTGTTCACAAAAACTATGCTGCCCATAAACATGACGACGACATCGCTGTGGTGAAGCTCTCCACCCCCATCGTATTTTCCAATGAGGTGCACAGAGTCTGTCTCCCGGATGCTACTTTTGAAGTCTTGCCTAAGAGCAAAGTGTTTGTCACTGGATGGGGAGCATTAAAAGCAAATGGTGAGTATCTCGGTAAAACACCAAGCAAAAAATACAAGCCTATCCTTCATTTGAATGGAGATGTGAAATAAAATACAAAATTAAAATATATAAAATAAGATAAAATCAGATAGCTCATGAAAAATGTGGCAAAAAACAAACAAACAAAAAACAGATGTGATGAATTTCTGAAACTTTGGCTGTTACCATTACTATTACACAGTACCTATGTTTATTGCCTTTTTTATGGATTATTTTGGAAACCAGTTAGAATGTTATTTTCAAAATTTATTAAAGCATATTTTTATATCATTTTTTTTCTTTTGGATGCTGTCTTTCACATGTAGAGATTCTACTATGGCTGCGTGGTTCATAAATTGCACGATTTGCAAGCACTTGTAATGATAAGCTTCTGCAATGTATCATGCAGCCAAACAGAAACAGCCTTAAGCGAGCAGTATGAATGGCTGTTCTTTACCTAGCACTTACTAAATGGGGTCCCTTCGACCCATGTATCTATGGTGGTAGTCTTGAAACTGAGGTTTTATAAAGTTGACAGATATGATATTTTTCTCCACTTAATCAGACACAATAAACTGCAAACATAGACCTTGAGATCCTGATATAAATCTCCAATTCATATGTCTCTTGGTTGAACTTTTTACATAGAGTTTAGTCTGCCCTCAAATTTCTGATTCTTGTTCCAGGCTCTTATTATGATGTCATAGTCTCATTTATGTACTTGCTTGAAGTATAGCTTTGATTGACTGTGAGTCTTATTAGTTGATTTTGTAGAAGTCTGCTGCCCTCTCATATGCACCCCACGATCTGGCATTGAGGCCAGGTTGATACACCATCGTTGTAACTCGAGAGTTCTTTTCCTCATCTCTGGGGGATTTGCATCGTTCTACAGGAAGTGGTGATGACTATGAAGGGAAATTAAATCATTTGGAGTTTAAAGCCACTTCCTCAGCAAAGTGGAAAAGGAAAGCATCTACTGCCTGAGTAGCACCATTACACTTTCTCTAAAACCTAACTAAATGTAACATCTCGTCCTCCCAGAGTAGTGGTTTGGGAGTGATTTGGGACTTCAGGGTGAATCATTCAAAGCCCAGTAGTGTGCAGAATACTGTGCAATGAGCTCTCTACCCTAACAGGTTAAACACTTTTCAGAATAACATTGTGAATTTGTAAGGCATCAGACTAAGATTAATTAATAGATATTTGATTGTGATTTTTTTCTGCATTTTGGAACAGAGACAAGGACTCAGGTTTTCCTCTCCTACCTCCCAAGATTTATCCAATCACATCTAATTAAAATTCTTGTTCTAAGCTTTCTGATGACAGCTTGCAAAACAGAAACTTTCTACTCTCTGCATAGTTTCTTCCTTGAATAGTTGATAGTATAAAATAGTTTTGTTATATTGTTAAGCACTTGAATTGATTTTTTTAAAGTTGGGAATAAAGAATTATGAAAATTTGCAAAATTTAAAACTAAGCATTCTAGACCAATGAGCTAAATGGTTTAGAAATTACAAGTAGTTAGAATACAGTTGATTAAAGCCTGAGACTACCTAAAAAATTTAAATGCCATCATAGACAGCAAAATAGATAGTATTGAATGTTGCTGAGGCATTTACACAAACAAATAGTTATATTGTGTAAAAATCTGTATCAAGAGCAGTTGGTGAGCAGAGCCCCTCATTGGGAGCATTTCAAACAGAATCAGAGGAGAGAAGAGAAAGTGGTCATACAATGACCCTTCCATACTTAAAGATGATGACTGAAGTGAAGAAATTCACTAAACCCTAGAACATCTTTAATGACTGTAGAGAATTTGGACTTAGTTTTTCAGCAAGATAGTCAATCTTAAATGAGTAAATTTACTCACTTTAACGCAGAGAATTAGATTTCTTTATTGTGAATGCCAAAGTCCCTAGAAACCTAGATCTCCTTTTATAGAAGCTCTCAGTATCCATCATTAACACTCAAGTGCAGCTTTGAGACCCTGAGGATTTAAAATATATAGACCTAATCTCTATAATTCATTCTAATAGCTTCCATTTATTAAAAACCGAATATGGGGCAAGGCACTGTCATAACTGGTTATATTCATTATTTTTAACTCATAATAAACATGAGAGAAAGGCATAATTTTCTCTTTTTTATAAGTGAGTAAAATGATGCTTAGTAGCTTTCACAAGGTCACATGGCTTGCAAACTATGCACATAGTGTTCAAACTCATATCTGCAACCTGTAAGACCAGGGCCTTTAAGCAGAGAATTACCCTGACTCAGGGGTCAAATAAATAGCACTGCACTCCTTCACCCTCTCGATTGTCTTTGAACCTGTTGTAAGCAAAGCATTCATCTTTATATTAAGGATTAACAGTCTTTAAAATAGAATTTATTAAAAGGGAATGAGGAGAATGCCATGGCTAAAACAATACTACATGCAACTAAATGATACCTTTTATGTAATAATGAATCAATAAATGTGTCATTAATTAATAAAACATGATCTATTTTATGAGTATCAAGTTAAGCTATTATCAAAGTAAATTTGATCTTTCTTATGAAGCAATAGGATTACATCAATATTAAAGTTACTTCCTGGCAGTATAGCCTTGTTCTGTACTGCTCTTGCTAACAGATTCCCAGTTTTCAAAATAGCTGTGTTCTTTGTAAAGTGATGAAGTAGATTTCCAGGTAAGAAAAGGTAAGCAGTCACAGATTCTCCCAGGTGTGGAGAAATACCCTGAGTTTATATCTAACATTATTCTCCATTCGACTACATGATCATGGCAAGATGCCTAACCAAGTAAGCTTCAGTTTCCTCAACTGAAAAAAAGAATATTTATATCTATCTCTGGTGGGTTTTGCAAGGATTAACTAAGCTAGTAGGAGCAAACAAGCCAAACATAGTACCCAGCATGTAGAAGGCACCCAGGACATGTAACTTGATTCTGAGCGTTGTCATTCAGCCCAGAATCCTACAACTTCAAGACTTTGCTTTCATCACTGGTCTGTCCATAGCAAGACACAATGAACTATCATAGCAACAATGTGAAAATTCATCTACTTATTTTTCCTCTCTTTAGGTGCTTTTCCCAATACTCTGCGAGAAGTTGAAATAGAGATCATAAGTAATGATATATGTAATCAAGTTAATGTATATGGCGGTGCTGTCTCATCAGGAATGATTTGTGCTGGATTCTTGACAGGAAAGCTAGATGCCTGTGAGGTAAGAAGAGATTCAAATCCACAAGAATGGGTCTGTTAAGTAGGGATGGCTTTATAGACCAGAGACCAATGTCATTTCACATGACTCCGTGACATTAACTTGTGGGGAAGAAAGGAGGCTGTAAAAAGAGGGAGTGGAAGAACTGTAAGATATACTCCTCATTTAACACCCTATTGAGCAGAACCATCTGTAAAAAAAAAATTGGTGCCAGCTATAAACTAGGACTCTGATTAGAGAAAAGCACTGGAAGCAGGTAGTGGAAACCAAGTTAGGGAGCCATGTTTGCTTCAAGGCATAGTCACAACCAGCAGTTAGGGATCTAATCCCTACTAACTGGAAGGCACTGTGGGACAGACTCTACAGCTCTCTCTAAGCCAATAAAGTATCACTCCACCAGCGCTGCCTACACTTCTGACTTCAAGCAGTGTACATCCAGATATGCTTACACTATGTAAAAACTTTACCTGTAGAATTTGAAACTGGGTCCAACAGTTTAGCAATTCTTTGAAGAATTAAGAATGGCTTTGAGAATTTGACCTATATGGTGCTTTTAAAATTTTTACTGACCTGCCATTAGCTGTCTGTCAAGTGATGGTAATAAACATTCATCCACTTATTCACTCAATTTTTTTGTGAACTGAAAGGTACTGCAGCAGTTATTGAAGGAAACATAAACATTTAAAAAATCACAATGAACGTACAGTCTAGTAATAGAGCACACAAGTAACTAAAACGAACAAAGGAAAGGTCAGGATTTAGCTCCATATTCTAGAATACAAGGTGTCCTTCCACTCACTTTACTTCCTGAGGAGGAGAAACAAAGCGGGTGGTCCAAGATACAGCTGGATAATTTAACTTAAAGGAGAAACATAAACAAATGTGTCTAAAAGCAGCTGTTCTCTTTCCATTGGTTCTTACTGTCTTGCTTCCTTTCACCACGAGCACAGTAAAATACTGAGGACCTAAATTAGGATACAAGCCCAAGGGGAAGGAGCTAAGGAGGATTTCTTTTGGTAGACCAGGTTTTCACCCTCTGTCCACCAAACACAGAAGGGGAGAAGTATGGGAGGAAAATGGAAGGGAAGGAATCGAAAGGCACAAGGCTCTAGAACTCCATGCTTGCTTTAAACAGGATTATTTCTTTTATTTAAAAACTCTGTAATGGGCTTCCACATAGTACATTTTTGAATGAATAAGTCCATTGCTAAAAGATAAATTTAAAATCATTTATCTAACCTTGGATTAAAGTTTACAGGGAAGTCCTCATGATTCACACACTTTAAACCAGTTCACTAGGTCGAGGGATTCCGCCTCGATTTGGGAGGAAAATCCTTTCAGTAATAAATAATGCATGTTTGCTTGGAGTGCCTTTGCATGTCTTCCTCCTCTTGAATCTACCAACTACATAGCATTACGATGTCCAGGAAACCTTCCTAAAAATTAGTGTGAGTGGAGCAAGGTGAGATTCAAATTCAAACAAGAGATTGTTTCTAGCTAACACAGGCTTGAAGGAGGAGATGGCATTTCAGTTGGGCCTGGAGGTCATCATTTTAGATAGAACAAAGCTAAAAATTTTATAAGGATAAAACTGAAATCATTCACAGGGACTAAGTTATAAGCTCAATTATCATATTAATACTAGTGGTGAGTAAAATAGAATTCATTTTACTTGTTTCAATTCAAAGCATTAATCTCTCAGACATTCACATGCTGATTAACTCATTTCTGACTCCTGTTTATCAAATGGACCATATTTTTTTCTTCTTCTCCAGGGTGATTCTGGAGGACCTCTGGTTATTGCACAAGATAGAAACATCTGGTATCTTATTGGAATAGTGAGTTGGGGAATAGACTGTGGAAAAGAAAACAAGCCTGGACTTTATACCAAAGTGACTCATTATCGGGACTGGATTAAATCTGAAACTAACATCTAATGCGACAACTACCTCTACATTCAAACGATCAATGTCACGTGTAGTCTCTAGAAAATTGTGTTTAGCGTGTGTTGCCATCAAGTTCAAGACAAAAATAAGTGCGACCTGATGACTTTCCCCTTAAACATGGGAGGCAGGCTTTCTTTCCCATCATCTGAAATGTTTTGCTGACGGTGAGCACAGAAGATACTGTCAACTCCACAAAGATCTGCCATTGCTACTGGGTCTGATTTGTTCATTTTTCTGTCCCTACTATATACTATTCATTGTAGAGTAATCTGGCAGTTTAATCAGATAAGTACCAAATGCTAAGTGTTCTCTACTGTTTCCCTGGCAGAGCATGCCTTTCTTCCCTGATGGCTCCAACAGATTTTGTCCTTCCTCATTACATAATCCTTATAAAGAATTTTTAAATCCACTGTATGAGAGTGGTTTTGGCCACTGCTAACACAAATGACATCGGGGACACCAGACCTTAAACTAAAACCTAAGAGACGGAACTACTGTGAGTCCATTCCCCTTAGCTCTGAGATGTGCAGTTAACCTCTCTTTGAAACTTGAAAAAAGCTGACATATATGTTTATACCCAATGGTGTAGATTTTAATCTGTTTAAACAACTACACTGATGTTTATTTTGGAGCAATAAGTAAATCCTTGAATCTGTCAGCAGATTGAAACTTGAAACTTGAAAAAAAGCTGACACATAGAAATATTGCCTGGCACAGGATTCTGCTCTCAACTATGTAAAAATGCCTTTAGGCACTCAGAAATTAAAGGCAGACTTTCTTGGTCTTTTTGTCAAGTTGAAATGAAAAGAAGCAGGATTTACTGAGAAGGAGCTACTTTTAGCTCCATCTCTAAAAATGATAAAATTTCCAGTCTGTGTCTAAATTTACTTTTCATTTTTGTTTCATGATCTCTTAATGTATTTTACTTAAGCAGTCTTATTTTCAACCAACTTTAAAACAATTAAGGGTCCTACAGAATAGGAAGTCAATATAAATTAGATATGAAAAAACAACTTACATGAGAAGCTAATATAAAATTAGACATTCATAAACAATTTGATACAAGATTTTGGTAATAAAGACTTTATTGTATAATATTTAAATTTACTGTTAAAAATGGCCAGCATTTTTTGAAGGGTAATATTTATAGAAAATATTCAGATAACCAAGAAAGCATCTTTGTACTAGTTTGTGATAAGATTGTCATTTTATATGTATTTAATTGCATGTTTTATAGTACTGTACATGACTGTGGACTAGTATTTAACAAGTCTTTTTCTGTGCATCTAAACCCTTATTTCCACCGCCCCCCAAACACACTTTTACAATTAATTTAGTTAATAAGATAACTGCTGTGCTAAGATTTTCCTTGGGGTTTTATATCAAAAAGAGTCTCTCTTGCGCCACATAATCTTATACTATGTATGTTAAAATATATTTATGGTAATAAACTCAAACTCATTCTCTTTGAATCATGACTATAGAGTTTCTCAACCTTGGTGCTACTGACATTTTGTCACAGATAATTCTTTGTTGGAGGAGGGGGAGAGATTACCTGTTGCCTTGTAGAATGCTTCGCAACATTTGTTACTTCTACATACTAGATGCCTGTAGTACCCACCACCAAATTGGAACAACCAAAAATTACTCCAGTTATTGCCAAATATCCCCTGGAGAGCAAAATTATCCCCAGTTAAGAATCACTACCAGGGGGTCAGTAGTCAGAGAAAAAAGTGACTATTAAAAACCATGCACTCACAATTTCCTTCCTTTCTTTCTTTTATTTATTAATTTATTTTTTGAGACAGAGTCTCGCTCTGTTGCCCAGGCTACAGTGCCATGGCGTCAGCCTAGCTCACATTAACCTCAAATTCCTGGGCTCAAGCTATCCTCCTGCCCCAGCCTAGCTGGAACTATAGGACCATGCCATTGTGCCTGGCCAATTTTTTCTATTTTTAGTAGAGATGGGGGTTTTGCTCTTGCTCAGGCTAGTCTCAAACTCCGGAGCTCAAGTGAATCTCCTGCCTCAGCTTCCCAGAGTACTAGGATTACAGGCGTGAGCCACAACACCCGGCCACTCATAATTTCCTTGCATGAGTTTGGAATCACTATGGAAATATTTTTCTTTCTTTTATTTTTTTTTCTTTTAAAATGACAAATCCCTTGATGGAGATATTTTTCTTCTTTCCCCTTTTATAATGCTGATACATTGAAAATGCTAAAATAAAATCTGTTATAACTACAGTCATATCTATACAATCCTGGCCAAATTAAGATCATTTGGGAACTGAAACTGGTTGGAGAAAGTTGAAAAAAAGACATTGGAAGGCTGAGCCGCTACAGGCATATAGTTAATATATATTAAACATGAATATATAGTGAGTTATTTGTTAAATGCCTAAATCCTGAATAATTACACCACATATACTCATTTAATATCTTCAGAATGCATAGATACTACTTGAAAAGGGGTTTTGTATTTGGCTGAGGCAGAAGGGCTCAGCTCGTCATTACTAACACTGAAGAGTGAAAAACAGAAAATTTTATAACATCACTAAGCACTAAAAGCTACACTGTCCAGTATGATAGGCACTGGTCAGATAAGGCTATTTAGATTTAAATTAATTAAAATTAAGTAAATTAAAAATTTATTTTCTCATACTAATCACATTTAGTCATTAATGTCATACTAATCACATATCAAGCACAAAATAGCCACATGTGGCAAGTGGCTACCATGTGGTCCACTGGTGGAAAGGGGTCTCTATGCGAGCTACAGCAGGCCGTCCAGGGACCCACCGGTGGGACTGAGTGATCACCAACCGGTTTTTCAACCTTTCTGAGAAAAAGATGCCAGAACTTCTCCAATACTACTGTATTAAAGAATCAAAACACGTTTTTGTTGTTTTTGTAAATCAGCAAGGTATTTCTTATAACCCAGAAAGATATATTAATGGCAACCAAGCAAAAGAGGAACTAAAGAGGAACATCAGAGTGGCTTAATCACACCTATTAAAAAGAGCAAATCAGAATTTCAGCAAGCAGCCAACCTAATTAAAACAAAAATTGGATTGCACAATATGTTAATGTCATCTTATTGTGGTTACATCCAGGAAATGCAGAGACAGCAGGTCACCGTGACCAACGCTTGTTGCAGGGAAGGGCAGTAAAGAAACCTTCACCAAATGTGTTACTATGCTGCCATCTGCTGGTCCATGTTACTTAAAAAATATATTCGTTGTACAGCTGATGCTTAAATAATATGGGTATGAACTTATATATGGATTTTCTTCTGCCTCTGCCTTCTCTGAGACAACAAGACCAATTCTCTCCTCTTCCTCCTACTCCTCAGCCTACTTAGTGTGAAGATGATGAAGATTAAGACCTTTATGTTGATCCAATTCCACTTATTAAATAGTAAATATATTTTCTCTTCCTTATGATTTTCTTAATAACAATTTCTTTTCTCTGTCCTACTTTATTCTTAGAATACAGTGTATAATAGGTATACAAAATATGTGTTAATTGACTGTTTATGTTAACAGTAAAGCTTCCAGTCAACCGTAGGCTATTAGTGATTAAGTTCGGGAGACTCAAAAGTTATACATGGATTTTGAGCTGCCCAGAGGTCATCAACACTAACCCCCATGTTGTTCAAGGGTTAACTGTAATTTCATTTCAAGCTTTGAACTTATATGAGCTGTTTCCAAACATAGAGTAATACAAAGAAAATCTAGGAATCTCTCCCTGATTTTCTCCTAAATAAATCAAAGTTTAAACATTTGTATATCCTTTCACATTGTTCTGTTTATATAAACACAAACAAGTATATCTATTCACATATACAGGGCTTACCCACTTTTTCTTTCAAAAATAAGATCATTTGATAAATGCACACATACGTGTGTATATGTATGTATATGTATATTGTGGAGGAAAAAGGAAAACTTCCCCTTTACCCCCTAAAGATTCAGTGAAAGATCAATTCACAATAAGGCAGGTTAATAAGAGAAAGAGATTACAAATTTATTTACTGTGCTCATGGAGAGAATCACAGAGTGATTACCCAATAACCCAATGGGATCCAGAAGTTTATATACCCTCATTTTAGAGGGGAGGAGGAGATGGGAAATATAGGTAATCATGTTTAGGGGCAATAAATGGTTGCTAGAGAGAATGAATGGATGGGGGAAAACAGATTGATTCTCTTTGGAAATTAAATTAACCTGAGAGACAAGTATTATCTTTAAAATGGGTTGGGCCAGGTCTGGTTGCATTCTTGATCTTCTTTCCTGTAATATACTGGGATAACAGGGAGGGGAAGGACAGACAGTTGTCCTTCTTGATGGATCCATCTGGTTTTATATAGATAGAGGGAAAGCCCTTTTCAATACCTGTAGATTTCAAGGGCCTTTAATACAAAGGATTCATATTTTGGGGTGAAATTTCCTGAGCTCCTTTAATATGTATATATATGTTAATATGCATACATATGCACATATATGCTTTTTTTCTGCCAAAATGGTGAACTAACACAGGACACTTGCTTCCTCCCCCAAATCAACCCCAAACTATAGAAGAAAGAGATAAACATGGCATCCAGGCTGAAACTGGGAAACTTAGGGTATCTCAAACTAGAGTGTATAGGGAGGGTAGGTAGGTAAAGCCTGGAGTGGAATGAGAGAATAGTTAAGAGAAAAGTTTTTTAAGTTTTTCTCTTGTGTGCCCCAATACCCTGCCTTCCCCTATATTGCCTTGAGACAGAGTTCACCTTCTTTTCATACCAGAAACTAGTCTCAGCAATCCAGGCCATCGACTTTGGAATTATTGGGATCAAAGCCTACTGAGAAGAGTTTTCTGGAAAGGATAGCACTAATCAACTGCTTTCCGGTATTTTCTTCTCCCCCTTATCCTTCCAAACTTCCAGGGTTGGTGCATTAAAATTAAGGAAAACTGCTTCCTCCTAGTACTGCTTCACTCCTAAGAGTTTATCAGTGAAATTCCCACTGGAAGAGTCAGCTTCTGGAGGGTCAACAACAGGAATAATGAATAATAGTTTTCATGGCCCCTGGGCGCTCTACTGTAGAATTCATCCCCAACCTCTTCCTTAAACTCACCTTTACTGATATAGGTAAAGGCCTGACCTTTGGCCCTTCCACAGTCCATGCTGCCAGATTAAGGAGCTGATGCCCAGGGAAACATGAAATCATGGTCTACAATAAGTAGACTGACTTGTACAACTTCCTCAGAAAAAAGCCAATAGATGAGATAACATATAACTTCTGAAGCAGAAGCATTAGAATAGACAAAGAATGTAAAATAAATATGATATCAATGCTTAAAAAGATAAGGGAAAATATTAGCTATTTGTCATTGCTCACATTAATCATCTGAAATAAAAATAAGAATGTACAAAAAGAGAACCTAATGGAAAAATTAGACCTGGAAAATGTGAGTTGAAATATAAAATCACAATGATTTCTCCTGATGAGTTAAATGATAGGATAGTTGCAACTGAAAAATAAATCAATGAGTTGAAAGTTCAAATTGAATAACTCTCCCAGAAAAGCAGAGGGAAAGGATAAAAATATAAAAATCAATTTTAAAAGATCAGAGATGTGAAAGATAGAGGTAGGAATTCCTACACCCCAATTATAAGATTCTTAAATGGAGATAAGGAAATTTTTGAAAAAATAATAAAGGGTAAGATTTTCATAATTAAAGAAGATTGAAAAACATTATATTAAAAAGGCTTGTAGGGTTCCAAATAGGAGAGAGAAGGAAAAACCCATACCTAGATATGTTAAAGTAAATTTTAAAATATCGAGGTAAAAACATTATAAAATATACCAGAGAGAAAGAGTGGTTCACCTGTAAAGTAACAAAAATCAGATGACATCACCTTTCTCGGCAGCAATACTGGAAACAAGATGGTGATGGAATAACATTTTTAAAGTGTTAAAAGAAAGGAACTATAAGCTACCTAATGGGGACAGTGAACACTGTAGGTGATGGGTACACTTATAGCCCTGACTTAAGCATTACAAAAGTGATCCATGTAACCAAACACATTTGTGCCCCTGTAATATTTTGAAATTTTAAAAATACAAAAATTAATTATGTTTTTAAAAAAGAAAAGAACTATAAACCTAGAATCTCACAAACCTAGTCTCCACAAATCCCCACACTAACACGGGAGCCATAATGATGCTATGTGTCTCTAGTATGAGTATCAACTCAGATCCTCTTTCTAATAGTCTTTGAAACATCTGCATATTTCCCTTGCCTATTGTATAGTCACCCAGTAAATAAATGGCAGTAGCTCCCTTTGGGGCAGCACTTAGGGAATCATCACTGTATACACTTACCATAGTGTGACAGGGTCCTTCCTCCTAAGAACATAGTCAGCTCTTCAGACAGTGGGTTCGGGATCTGAAAATTGGCTCAAGACCGAGAACTGAGCAAGGGGTCTTCACTTTCTACTGTGGTGATCACCCAGAGCCACTTGTTCTTCCATTTGTGCCTTCTTTTCTTTTCTTTTCTTTTCTTTTCTTTTCTTTTCTTTTCTTTTCTTTTCTTTTCTTTTCTTTTCTTTTCTTTTCTTTTCTTCTTTCCTTTCCTTTCCTTTCCTTTCCTTTCCTTTCCTTTCCTTTCCTTTCCTTCCCTTCCCTTCCCTTCCCTTCCCTTCTCTTCTCTTCTCTTCTTTCCTCTCTCTCTCTCTCTCTCTCTCTCTCTCTCTCTCTCTTTTGGCTTTTTCTCTTTGATTAATCAGTACTCTTATTGGTGGCCTGTTTACTTTTCCCTAAAGACACCATGCTCTTTGAACCACCCCCACAACTCCTTGTGGGTCAAGCATCCTTGGCTGTCCCTCTGACCTTGCCATTTCTTAAAGCTCACTGTGGGTTCCTGGCTTTGGTAGTTAAGCACTGCTGCTTGGCCTCTGTTATTTCAGGGCACCATAATCTCTATGGATGATCCTAGCTCTGTAGCTGCTTCTCCTGCTGTCAACCTTCACCTGCAAAGGAGAGCCATTGCTGAACTACTTAGTTATTCTCGAGCCCCTCCCACCAGCTCATTTCTAGTGGCTTTGGTAAATGGCATATCCTCTGGGCTTTTCCATGAAACATATCCCCTTGTGTGTCTTCCGGCCTCACACAGTATATCCATTCCAACATGCCTACTTCCCTCAGCCTCTTCATTTATTTCTCCACTGTTCTCAGGGCAACTGGGACATTTCACCTTTGTTCAGCCCTGGATACGGCTTCCTCCAGCCTTCTAAGAGCCACCCTAGCAGCAAGTTTGCCCAATCTCCTTGGATCCTTGCTAGGGTGTTAAATTCCATATCTTGAGAAAATGCTCCTAAGCCAATGAAGTCTTATTTACCCAGTCTTCCATTCATCCCTACTTGATCAAGCACCGGTAAAACCTAATGTCAGAAGCCAGTACATACAAACTAATCCTTACAATCTCTTCAGTGCATAGTCTCTATTCCTCTCTTATCAGGCCCAGCAGGTTACTAGCTTAGCTACTGGACTGTTGTTAGTTGAAGAGGTGAGGATATCTCTTGAGGAGGCACCTGTTTCCTTGTGGGGGAAAGGGCTCTTGTAGCATCTTTCAGCAGGGAGAAGGGCTAGCTTTTACTAAGGAGAGAGTGATTTTCTATGTAAATTATGAGGGTTCAGGGGGGTCTGCAGAACCATCCCTCTCAAGGACATCCCTCTAGTTGTCCCATCTTATATTTCAAGGTCTTAGATTTTCCTGACCAGATCCCTGACCCAAGCTTAGCAGATCTGCTTTGACTAAGCATTGAAACTCTGGGAATCTATTGAATCTTTAGCCTGTGGCTTAGCTGTGTCTATACTCTTCCTCTGCAGGAGATGTAAGCTTTTTGGTAACTGGTTTTCATCCTTAGCCTTTAACTGATTATAGATGGACCTCAGTTTCCTCTTATCCCAATGTAGGATAACAATGCAATTTAAAAATAAGCAGCCAGCCAACATCATACTGAATGGGGAAAAATTGAAAGCATTCCCACTTAGAACTGGAACAAGGCAAGGTTGCTCACTATCTCCACTTCTATTCAATATAGTGCTTGAAGTCCTTGCTATAGCAATCAGACAAGAGAGCAGAATTAAGGGCGTCCAAATGGGAGCAGAAGAGATCAAACTTTCACTCTTTGCTGATGATATGATATTATACCTAGAAAACCCCAAAGATTCAACCAAGAGACTCCTTGAATTGATAAATGAATTCAGTAAAGTCTCAGGATACAAAATCAAAAAACATAAATCAGAGGTATTCATATATGCCAACAACAGTCAAAGTGAGAACCAAATCAAAGACTCAATTCCCTTCAAAA
>CAUYPO010147542.1:0-13013 GCA_963574435.1 Cheirogaleus major
CAGGAAGCCAGACAACCCTCGGGTGATGAGTGATGCTGGGAACAGTGGCCTGGATGTCTATAGGCTTTGAAGTGATGGCCACTTTAAAGTGCTCAAAGAGAGAAAAAGAAAAAAAATAGGCATCGGCTTCCCTCCAATGCCACTTTTAACCACTGATTCACCATGCAATGAATGCAGTGATAAAGCCAAAAGAGCCCTAGCCACCACTGTGTTTGCAGGATTCCATACATTGTCTTAAAAAGAACCACGTATTTGTCCAAAATTCCCTGTGGAGCCAGTTGGGAAACAACAGCCTGACAAGTTGGAGTTCACTCTTTCAGGACAAGGAGTACCAGCTGAATCAGTTCTATTTCTTCCACGGCCAGAATACACAGGTCTGGCCATTGAGGGGTGGAAGCAGGAACGGCTGCTCTCCTCTCAAACCTTGGAGACTCAGAATTTTGCTTACTGGCCCCACGATTTTGGGATCTGCAGGTTTGGAGGTGTTGGTTCCCAAGAGAGGAATGCTTCCTCCAGGAACACAGCAACGGTTTCCACGAACGGGAAGTTGAGATTGCCCCTTGGCCATTCAGGTTATGAATGCCACAGAAACAAAGGCACAGAAGGCAACTACCGTACTGGCTGGGCTGAATCATCCCAATTTCCACAGGGAAGCCGAACCGCTGCCACACGGCGGGGGCAGGGCACGGTCTGCCTGGCACCCAGGGGAGCCTCTGAGGTACCGCTTGGTACCTCCAAGTCCACGAGTGAGTATCAGTGGAAAACCAAAGCAGCTAAGAGACAGAACTACTGAGGATTTAGATCCCCAGATCATTCTGCCAAGTAATAAACAAACCCCAGCCACATGCGGTGCTGGCTGAGGGCAAAGGCCAAGTCCCAGCAGCCACAGTGCCCATATCTGAGCAACACTAACGCCTCTTCTCATCCCCCCACCATCTGAATATTCTGTATCATAAAGACCACACCAAGAAAATAGCTCTCATCACCCAGAGCCTGACCCACCAGGCCAACTGGGACTTTATGACTTTGTGTCTCCTCTTAAGAGCGAGCGCATTGTGTGCAGCATGGATGCACCGTAGGCAGAGACAGTGTCGTCTTGCTGTTGTCTCAAGTTAAAAATGTGCAGAAGGACGTATGGACGCTGCGAATCTGAAGGGCCGGACTGTGCTGGTCATTTAGTTGCTGTCCCTCAGATCTGAGTCCACTCCTCTAGACCCTGTGGCGGGGCTGGGCTGTGCACACTGCTTTCCTCCTTCGCCAGCAGAAGTGCTGTTGGGTTCTGCCAGTAGGTAGGGCCTCCCGGTGGAGATGGGTTGGCAGGAGAGGGGAGAAGGGACCTTCTTCTTCTGCCTGCAGCAATGCGTCCTGGTGGCAGCAGCTGGTGCCAACCTCTAGCATCTCTTGATACTCTCAGAACCAGCCTCGTCTAGCTCAGAGGTAGAGATTGAGGACAGAGCACTTAATGAGATAGAAATGGCTTCTACCCTGAAGGGACTTCACATCCAGCAAGGGAAAAGACTGAACCAACAAATGAATTGTGATCGGTACCATGAGATGTACAGGTTCTCTGAGAGCATATTCCAGGCCTGCTCCAAAGCCCACTGCCTCCAAATGACGTCAATGGGATGGTTACGTTCTGAGACTTCTGGCCATTGACACAAATATATAAGGATAATGGCACCAAGCCACATTCAGAGGAGCAACTCAGGCTGTGTCATCTGCCTGACGTCAATATGCCTTTAAAGAAGGCTGGTGTGCACGTGCAAGATTTTTTAAGTTATTCTGCATGATGGAGTTTTTATGGTAATCATTCACTCATTCAGTCACTCACCAAGTGCCCTCAGCACCAAGGCTCTGAGCACTCTGCAGTGAGCAAGGCAAAGTCGTGCCCTCGTGGAGCACACAGGATGTATGGCTGGGGGACGCCGTAAATAACAACTAAACAATAAAATATAATGATTTCAGATGCTGACAAGTTCCAAGAAGAAAGTGAGGCAGGCAGTGGAGGCTAAAAGTGAGTGGGCCAAAGGGAAGGGCTGTTTTGGGCAAGGCCTCTCTGAGGTGGTGGCATTTGAGCAGAGACTCGGGGGGACAGGAGTGAATGAGCCGGGAGAAGACCTGGGGCCAAGGCTCGCAGGCAGAGGGGCCCCGTCACCCCTCAGAGAGAAACAGCCCGGGGCACGTGATGTGAGAGGCACTTGGAGCAAGGCCACAGTGAAGGGGACGCTGCCGTGGGGGGAGCTGTCTGCCGTATCCAGCGAACCCCACAAGCCAGACATAGCTCAGTGGTTGAGTTCACGTCCCCACTCTGGCATGCGGTTATTTTTCTTTACTTTCAATTTACATCGCAAGCTGGAGAGAAATGAATTACATCCCCCTGGGTTTCTCTGTTCCATACAATTAAGAAAAGCTATTTCTTTGTCATAAGGCGGATGACGACACCAAGATTTCCCATTTTCTCTCCGCAGGGAGGCTGTCATCACTCAATATTAATTGATCCTACATTTCATCCATAAAGCGAGGGCTGAAACAAATTTTTGGACACAAAAACAGCAACTATTAGACTATTAAAGTAAATTTTTAATGGTGGCTCCATTAAAGCACACTCCTGTTCACATGGCATCAGCTGCCTCAATTCCTATGATGTTTCTTTCATGGGGAAAAATGAGTAAGTTATTAGATTTCTTCCTGATACTGGATTAATCACCAGCACCTATCTCATTTAAGGTTGCTGGGGATTTTCCGCCGTTTCATCACAAGTAGGAACACACAGAAAGGGCGTAATATGTCTTGGGTTCCCAGCAGGAAAGCATGTCAATCGAAGGCAATTTTATTTTCCTGCTAGCGAGAAAATAAAGTGAAAACAGCAAGAAGACACAAGAAACTCTCACGAATTGAGAAGCGCTAGTATCATTTATATATTTCCCTAGACAAAAAACTTGATGCTTATTTTTAGAGGGGAAGGACTGAATTAGAGGAACCTAGATTTAGAAAAAAGAAAGGAAGAAATAAAAACAAAAACGAGTTGTAGCTATAAGTAAACAACCCACAATGAACTGGGGACATATGGGAAGAGCCAAACCTCATTACTACTGATGGCGGTGACCAGACGCCAGCACCCAGTGAAGAACAGTTCTCCAAGTCAAGGGAGGGCTCTACTGCCCACCCCTTCCAGCTCCTCCTCGTTTATTTAAATGAGTGCTAGGGCCTGGGGAAGGCTAACCACAGGGCATTTGCATTTCATCAATATGTTTAAATGTCACAAATCCTGACTTTCACAGCTGGAAGCCGGGCTTAGCAACTTACAACCAGGCTGATGATGAATAACTGTGGTCGAGGCAGAAGGCATTTCTTAAGCATATAATTTAGTCTTGAAAAGAGATGAGCTCAACAGGCCCGTGGCATGGAATTAGACAAAGATGCTATGGATGTGTCTCCATGGCCTCAAAAAAATGACAAGGATGGAAAAATGAACGCAGTGATCATTTGCTTCCAGATTAGCAGAACACGGTAGGGACCACCCTTGTGGAAGTCCGTTAAGGGACCAGTGCGCCCATTTCCCAGGTGCTGTGTTCCGGCTGCTAAGGACTCACAGCTGCCCCTTCCCGTGGACAGTTTTCCTCAGCCAAATGGGAGCTCCTGGTCTGTGAGTTTAAGAGGCTTGACAGTCACAAAAAACCCTTCTTTATGCTCGCTGCAGCACAGACTATGGGCTGTGTCGATTAAAGCCACCCCGTCCTAGCTAATCTTCCTGGAATATAGAGGCCGGAAGTCACAAACTACATTTCCCATCTTCCAGTGAGAAAACTGAGGCACAGAGAGGTTAAGTGACTTTCCCAAGGTCACACAGCTAGTAAATGGCAGAGCCAGAATTTGAAGCCAGGCAGTCTGGCTCAAGAGTCTGTGCTTGTGACAACTCCACAATGCTGCCTCTCATACAGGAGCAGACTTTTAACATAAACTACCTGTACCAATTATCTACTGATGTATAGCAAATGACCACAGAACTTAGTGGCTTACAACAACGAACATTACCTCGGTTTCTGTGAGTCAGGAATCCAGGTGAAGCTTATCGGGGTGCCTCTGGCTCAAGGTCTCTCACGAGGGGGGCTCAGCATATAGGCCAGGGCTGAAGTCATCTCAAGGCTCCACTGGGGGAGGATCCACTCCCAAGCTCAAGCACATGGTTGCCAGCGGGATTCACTTCCTCCAGGGCTGCTGGACAGAGGCCTCCGTTGCCCACTGGCTGTTAGCAGGAGGCCTTCTTCAGTTCCTTGCCAAGTGGGTCTGTCCTCAGGGCAGTGCACACCCTGGCAGCCGGCTTCCCTCAGAGGGAGCGGGCAAGAGACAGCGAGAGAGCCCAAGATGGAAGCCATGATCGTTTTGTGGCCTAATCTCACAAGTGACAATCCATCACTTTGGCTGTACCCAGATGTTCACTAGAATCAAGTCAGTAGCTGCAGCCCACACTCCAGGAGAAGGGGTTACACAACAACACCGTGAATACCAGCAGGCGGGGACCACTGAGGGCCATCCTGGCAGGTGGCTACCACGCCGCTCGATATCACAGTACTATTAATATTAATAATAAGCAGAAAAGTTGAGTTTAAAGTTGTTTTTTCCTCTGTTAACTTGGCTCTCATGCCCAAGCTCTGTGCAGTACTCCACCATTCCTCCCAGTTCGGAGAACAAAACTTTGGTTGGTTCACCTCTCTGGGTACTGGTGCCCACCACTTGCTTTAAGCCACCATGGACTTCACACTTTACAGTCAAGAAGGTGAAGGGTATTGGGAGAAAAGGCAAGTTTTCCTGAATTTAGTCATTTTGGTCTAATCCATTTACATGACATTCATAGTAAAAAGCCACTGTGTAGAAATCGGAGTAAATTTTGTTTGTATTTACAGTTTCTGGATTGGCAAGAAACAGTGGAAAGAAAAGGAGCAGGTGGGCCACCGATTTGGGGGATAAAGCAAAATAGTCCATGAAGACCGAACACCCTTCTCCCCACACCTTGCCCATCCTTCTGGCATGATCTCGGCCCAGGCTGTAAGAAGCAGCAGCAGTAATTTTTCTTTTACAAGCTTCATTTCATCTCGCTCAGGCCAAACAAGCCATTTCTCACCAAGAAAGCCAAAATGGACCACGAGCACACACCCTGGGCATCTTCCATGCACCTATTAAGCCCCCAAAAGCTCAGCCTGTTGGCATTAGCAGCTCAGATGAGTCACCCAACCCCCAGGAAGCTGGCTTGATTGAGGCACTAACCCAGGGGTTTTCCAAGCTACGGTTTGGTGGGCCCAAGGATTAGACTTGGTTTAAGATTTCCAGAGCCTTCCTGCACCCGCCAAACAACAGACAAATCCCCAGCCATGCAGGGGCCGCCAGGAAAAAGAGAAATCATGGTAAGTCAAGGCAGATACTTCTCCAAGATAACACACAGACTCTATTGGGGCTGTGCCCAAACAACTGATTTGCAAATGTGGGAGAACAGACACTGGACTAGGACATTAGTAACTCTGGAATTTGGTGCTGTGTTTTAGACACTGTTTCCTACACTGAGAGACTTCACCATCTTGTTGATCACTGCATGCTCAACACAGAGCCTGAAAAAAAGTAGGTAATCGGTAAATACTCAATGAATTATTTTGCTGAACAACCTTGCCCAATAAGACTGCTTTCTCCATTAAGGAAAGTCCACCCAATAAGCATTCCAGCTCCCTTAGGGATATATTACCAATCTTGTGTCAAAAACAACATTCATTCCTCATAGTGGCATGTTGTGTTCATGCTTACAAACTAATTCTGAATTTTTATCAGGGGTGCCCGACTGAAATAATCCCCTTCCTCTTTTAAGAGGGCCCAGTGAGGCTGTCAGCTAATGTATACTCCTCCCAGTCAATCCTATGCATGCACCTGAAAAGCAAGTTTATGCATAAGAATGGAAAAAATCTCAGCTGCTGCTAAGCGTAGCAGATACTCCTTGCCTATGTAATTTTTACTTATCAGGAGATCTGACCTGTAAACAAAGAGCAGCATGTCTGAAACACAGAACTGAGGAAATGACTTTCTAGACTCGATAGTGACATGCAACTTAAAGCCAGAATCACCTACCTTTTCACACCAGAATTGCTTTAGAAAAGATTTCATAGGTAAAATTCAACAGGCCTCTATTCTTCTAAAACATCGGTAAAATATGGTCAAACTAGAAAATGTGCTGGGCCCCAGTGAAACAGGAGAAAGCCACTTTATAAAAATTCTTTGAAGCAATATCACTAATAATAATTAGTAGGGTGCATAGCACATTAACTTGTTTTCTGTTCTGCTTTAACCAAATTAGATAAAAATTATTACCACTACCACAGGGCTGCTTTTATGAATCCCTGCAGAAAAATAATTTGGTTTTGCTTTGACAGATAACAGTCATCACCAAGGAATTTCATTTTACTGAAGGCAGCCTTAAGTCGTTGAAATTTACTGCTTGGGTCTCGCGCGCGCGCACACACACACACACACACACACACACACACCTGAGCCCATTTTCACACAAGACTGAGTGTTGTTTCTTGGTCTGGATTTAAAGTAGCTGGGAAAAGAGCATGAAGAGTTTTTACATTAAGAAAGGAATGCAAAGAATGCCTTCCTCCCTCTTAAATCTAATCTTATTACCCCCATTAGTGAATATTTAACAATAACATTAATGCTAATAGACTTGGTTGCAGCATCAAAAGCAACAATATGGAAGATGTATGTGGTAGCTTTGCTCAGAAAAGCTTAAAGCCATGTCACACATATTATCTCATTTATCTTTAAAAAAAAAAATCCCTGCAAACCATAAAAGCGTATTTATCTGCCTTGAGACATGTTTTATGGGAACCGATTTCCTCACCACTCTTTGCATCTTGCGTTTAAAAACAGGGTCTGTTTTTAGCACACCTCCCAGCCAGGACTTCAACTCATAACTCATGCCATAGACTTCCTTGCATGAATCTTAAAAACAAAAACCAACTCTCAGCAATTATAGAAACCGGAAACAAAAATGAAACAGGTAGGAAATTAACTAATTTCACCCCGACCAACAATTGCTTTTACCTAAACCGAAATTAAATAAATACATACACACTCTCTCCTTGAAAACTGCTACACAATTTATTAATGAACAGTGATAGGAAACAGAAGCTGAAAGTGGGTCAGGAGGAACTGTTTAATCTAATAGTCTGGAAATTATATCAGAAGGAACAGATGGTTTCACAGACGTCAATGATACCTAGAGGAGCAAAGGAACGATTTTCTAGGAAAGAAAAATATTTCCCTACCCTACTGTGCATACTATTTTCAGCAAAGGAGGAGTCTATATTCAGCACAGGATTAGTCCTGATTTGGGGCATATTTACAAAACTGGGACTAAGTGGCAGCCATCCACATATAACCAAGTTCAGACTCAGCCTTCTAAATCTGAGCTAGAGGTCAAACTTAGCCCCATTTTAAAACCAGCAACAAACCGAAGCCAACCCTATCCTCCAGTGGGTTATTAACCAACACTCTAGTTCTTGGTACATAAGTGGTCCCCAACAGATGATGGGCAGTGTGACCTTTAATGTGGCTTGTGACACTCAGGGACCCTGCAGGTCCCAGGCAGCAGCGAGAGGCACAGGCCACGTGGAGTGGGAAGACCTCAGTCCAGGCTGTGGCTCTGCAGGGCAGAACTATCCCGCAATGGGGCCTCCCTGTCTGTCAAACAGAACTAAAAACATCACCTCTAGAGTTGCAAGGATTAATTGAGCTAAAGTATGTGACGCTGCACTGCAAACCATAGAGCATGAGACACCACAGCGCTGCGCCTCTCATCCCTACCACCTATGATTCTCCAAAACATACGGGCAAATTCTCCCTAGAGCAGGGCTCAACGGAAGGGAAGGCTATTACAGCTGGGGCCTTTGAATGACAGATCAGAGCCCACCAAATCTCAAAGCCATTCCTGGGGGACGTCTGGTACAGTCCACATTGCCAAACAGCGAAGGATTTGAAGACAGCAAGTCCAAGTTCTGATTCTAGCTGGCAGATTCTAGCCAATTCTAGCGATTCTAGCCCATTCTAGCCGGCTGCAGGACCACGGGGGTGTTGGGCAACCTCACTGAGTCTTGCCTCATTTGTAAAATCAGGATCCTTGCGAAGGTTCATTAACGTCCACAGGTGCATGGCACGTCAGCAGTTATTATCGTTGCGACTGCTAATGATGACAACAACAGCATCTGCAAGGATCCCCGGCACGGCCAGAGAGGGCACAGGGCAGAACGGCCTGTCTGCCACTAAGATGAAGGGCTGGACCAGGAGGACCTTCCCTCCAGGGTGAGCTTAAGGTATATAAAAAGTCACCCCTCACCCGGCTCAGACAGGGGCCCCCTGCCTTATGCTATAATATCAAGGGATGCTTTGGGCCTTCCTTCTAGCCACCAACCTTCCCTCCTCCAGGGCTTCTGACATCTCGCTTCAAGGTTGGTTTGTTTGTTTTCACCTACAAAAAAATGCTATCAACATCAGTGACTTTATGCTCAGTTCTGCTGGAGAGCTGCAAATGATATAGATGAATTTGTTATGTTCTAAAACTGCAGGTATCGTATTTACAGAGAGGTAATAAATACCTCATTAAGGGATGGCAAAACAAACACTTCAGGGCACTTGAGGCTCTATCTAAAGGAACCCCATGGTGAAACCCACTTTAAACCAAGAATCCTCCTGTAATTCAAATAACTACCCATCCCCCACAATTCTTTCCCCAGCTCTGCAGAGCTTCCTGTGTTGGTCTTCCCTGGAAAGGGGGCAGCATAGGGCAGGCACCTGCAGCCAGGTGCGCATCCTGGCCAAGTCCCTGCTACAGCACAGACGTAAGATGAGTCCATTAACACTTGTTCTATATTGTCAAGTCTAGGTCATTTCTGTGGGGCCTGGTCAGAGTGGCGAAAGCAAGCAAGGGAGTTGAAAAGGGCAGCTGGAGTGGAGGGAAGAGAGGGGGTAGGAGACCTAATTAGGGCAAAGGCTTCCAGAAAAGAGCCAAGGAGGAGGCTGGACCACGAGACTGCTGAGGCCCAACCACAGCCTACAGGCCTGCTTCCAATGAGAGGCAGTGAGAGCGAAATGTGATGAGCCACAGAGCTGAAAATAAAGGCCTACAGAGATGTTGGGGTGTAACCAGGCCCCCACCATGCCACAGTTCCAACTGCCCCCCGGAGCTGGGCTATGCCCCCTGGCCCTTGACGAGGGTGAAGGGCACAGAGATATTCACTAGCCAAGGCCCCTGAGCCAAGAAGAGGCTGTCTACAGACTCAAACCATTGTCTGCAAAACCACTGGCCAGCAAGAAACTGTTCCCTAAACCCACCGCTCACTCTCCCTTCTACTGAGCCCCAGCCACCTTGCAAACACTCATTCCCATCCACTCAGGTGCTTCAGTCCCAAATCCATCCTTCCCCTGTGTGTTTCTCCACTGTCCCCCTCCGCTGTGGTTGGCAGAGCCCCCAGCCCATTGTTCTAGAACTTTCGCAACGTCAGAAGCACCTGGTGGGCGTGTGCAAACAGACCGCTGAGCACCTACCCCTTGAGTTGGTGACTCCGCAGGTCTGGAGTAGGGCCCAAGATTCTGCATTTCCAACAAGTTCCCAGGTACTGCTGCTGCGACTATGGGGACCACACTTTGAGAACCACGGGGCTAGACCATAGGGAGTAAATTCTCTAGCAGATAAACACATGCTCTTCACTTGGGTCCCTGCATCTCAGGTGCCACTGAAACCCAGCTATCCCCAGGACACATGCAACCTACCCAGGACACCCTCAAACCCTACGTGGTCACCCATGAGCAAAGCTGACATTCTCATACCAGGTCTTTCTTATCCGCCCTTCCCCTCCTCGCTATTCCTGACACAGAACCACACATCCCACTCCTGTCTTTCCTTGCACCTTCCCGTGCAGAGTGCCGCCTCTCCTCTGCCACCCACCAGGCTAATCTGGGTCCTTCCTCTCCTTCAAGGTCCAAGAAAAGTTTTGCTTCCTCTGGGGGCTGCTCCTGAGAGCCCAGCCCTGAGGTGGCTTGTCTTCATGGCCGGCCAAGTTTTCAGACCACTGACTATATCAGGGCTTCCCAGCTTACGCCACGTCACACATCGGTAAAACGTTCTAGCAAAAGAGACCAGGTTTCTGGGCACTGGAGGCAACCTGCAGGATGTTCAAACAGCCCCAAGGGTCAAACGGAAACAAAATCTCCACACACGGTGACCCTCCTGAGCGTTGTCCCTTGGGGTACCCACATTCACACAAACCACCCGGCACTTCACACATGCCCACTCATGGTTCCCAACCTCAGCTGCACACTGGCATCGCCTGCATTTCAAACAAAATGCTCATGTCTGGGTCCCTTACCCAGGATTAACTTAATTGGTCTGTCGTGCAGCCTGGGCAAGTGAATTTTTTAAGCAAAGTTTGAGAATCATGGTGCCATCTTGTATTATTATTATTATTTTTAGAACTCTGGCCTGTCCTCCTAAATTTATTAGAAGCCATTTTAAGGACATAAGTTATGAGTTGGTCATAATATATAGAGAGGTATGTAAGTATTTATTGAATTTATTTTATACTAAAAAAAGAAAATCACACCAGTATCACTTTTTCTACCATCTCCACGCAGGTAAAAAAAAAAATTTGTACTCCACGTGGCCTTTTAAGGTTCTCAAAGTGTGGTCCCCAGCCCAGCAGCACCAGCATTGCCCGGGAACTTGTTCCCTGTGCGGATTACCAGGCCATGTGCTCCAGACCCACCGACTCAGAGATCCTGAAGCCGGGGCCTGGGAATCTGTGTTGTAACAAGCTGTCCAAGTGATTCTCACTCACCTGCGAGTTTGAGAACTACTATTTTAAGGTAATGATTCGTTTTGAAGGCTTAGAGTCTTTCGGACATCTTAGAACTTGCCTATCACCTCCCTTCATGAAATCAGAAAGGCTAATGGTGCCAGGATTTCTAACTAGCCACCAGGCACCCAAGCTCTTAGCCCCTCAAAACTTTAATTTCTCAATTTTCAGAACATCATGTAAATCATGATCCATCTTTTTAGAAGAATCTCTTTCCCAGCTGTGAAGGGAGACTAAAAGAACATCTTTTATAGACAATGATTATCAGCTGCTTCTGCGGTTGTGTTTGGGGCTAACGTCACCCAGACCGGAGGTTAAAGAAAAACTGGACCCGTAAATGATTCATTGCACAATATGCGTGTTTGCAGTAAGGAATGTCATCCTGTGTTATTATCATGACCACCCAAAATTTATATACAGAGTTGAAGGCTGAAATGCCGGCAGCCAAAATCCGAGTATGAGCCTGGTCAGCACAATGTGGAAGAAGGAATCCCAAGGGTCAGCTCTTAAAGACCTCTTATACAGGAAAACCACAGAGATGGGAATTTTAAAAATGTGGCGATGTGGATTGATCCTAGAAACTGAAACGTGCGTCATGGGAATGTTTTGTAAGAAAGAATTTAAGAGGAAAAATGGAAGACAAGCTTGAGAAAGGCCATGGAGCAGAAGTTACTTTTGAACTTTTTCGTGTGGGAGCCCTTCAATTTCATTTAAACTCACCATAGTATGCAGAGGATTTAGGGACCAATAAAGCCCCTAACTCCCATAACACTCACTGGAAATGTAAAACAGTACAACCACTTTGGAAAACAGTTGGGTGATGTCTTATAAAGGTAAACACACATTTATCAAGCAACCCAACATTCTCCTACACATTTATTAATACCTAACAGGTCCATGCAGAAGACTTGTTCACAAATATTCACAGCAACTTTTCACCTAACAGCCCCAAACTCGAAATAGCCCAGATGTTCAACAGGAGAGTGGTTAAACAAATTGCCGCATATCCAAACAAGGGAATATTACTCAGAAACAAAAAGGAATGAATTCTTGGTGCATACAACAGCATGGGTGAATCACAAAGGAATTGTACTGAGTTAAAGAAGCCAGACACAAAAGCATATGTACTGCATGATTCCATTTATGTGGTATTCAAAAAGAAACAAAACTAATCTACAGTGACGGCAGACCAGCAGTTGTCTGGGGTTAGGGAGGCACATGAAGGAACTTTCTAGGGTAACGGAAAATTTTCTTATCTTGAGTGTGGTGTGGTGGTAGTTCTACAGATGTTTACATTTATCAAAACTTATCAACCCATATTCTTATTTAATAATATGCATGTACTTCGTTGTATGTAAATTATACTTCAGTAAGGTTATCCAAACAAATACCACTGAGACACCATTTGGTGGGACTGACAGCACTGAGCTCTCTTTCATGTGTACTGGGCACGCCCTGTGTAGAGAGCTGAAACCTCTCAGTGCTCTTGAGAGAGCCTAGACTCCTTAGCCCAACATGTAAGACCTTTCGTCATCTGACCCCACTTACTTCTTCTCAAAAGCCAACTCCAACCAAGATAAACTGCCTGCAGCTTCCCATATATGCATTTACTCTGGGTTTTGGTCCCTCCCACAGGTTGTCCCTTCTGCATGGAGAGATTATCTCCTTCCACCCTCTTCTTCTTCCTATCTTTTGCCTAACTCCAAATCCAGATGAGGATCTCAAGCCTTCCTTGACACATACACTCCTCCATCAAGCCTGACGGCTACCACCATCCCCCCTGTCACCATCACTGTACTGGCACATCAAGTACTGGTTCTTCATCTTTAAGAGAGTTTGAACCAATCTAGAAGAGTGGACTAGACCAGTGCTATGGACTGAATTGTGTCCCCCAAAATTCATATGTTGAAGTCCTAACTCCCAATGTGACTATATTTGGAGTAAGAACGTAATACAGTTAAATCAGGTCATAAGGGCAGGGCACTAATCTGATAGGATTGGTGTCCTTTTAAGATGAGACACCAGAGAGCTAGCTCTTTCTCCCTCCCTCCCTCCAAGTGAGGACACAGTGAGAAGGCTGCCGTCTGCAAGCCAAGAAGAGGGCCCTCACCAGAAGCT
>CAUYPO010147543.1:0-19913 GCA_963574435.1 Cheirogaleus major
CCGGGCATGGTGGCGCATGCCTGTAGTCCCAGCTACTCGGGAGGCTGAGGCAGGAGGATTGCTCAAGCCCAGGAGTTTGAGGTTGCTGTGAGCGAGGCTGACACCACGGCACTCACTCTAGCCTGGGCAACAGAGTGAGACACTGTCTCAAAAAAAAAAAAAAAAAAAGAAATCAATGAAATTGAAAACAGGAAAAACAATAGAGAAAATCAATGAAACAAGAAGCTAGTTCTTTCAAAAAATTGATAAAATGGACAAACCTCCAGCAAGATTGATACAGAAGAAAAAAGACACAAATTCCTAATGTTAGGCCAAAGCAAAGGCTATCACTACAGTCCCTGCATCAAAAGGATAATAAGGGAATACTATGAACAACCCTATGGACATAAATACGACAAGTCAGAGGAAATGGACCAATCTCTTAAGTACACCTACCACAATTCACCCAGCATGAAGAGATCATTTGAATACCCCTATAACAACTTAGAAAATTGAATATATAATTTAAAACCTTCTAGAGAAAGAAATCTCCAGGCCCAGATGATTTTAGTTGAGAATTATACCAAACTTTTCAAGAAGAATTAACACCAATTCTACACACTCTCTTCCAGAAAATAGAAGAATGAAGACAGTAGTACTTTGATACCAAGACCAAAGACACTAGAAAGAAAGAAAACTACAGATTGATATTCCTCATAAATATAAACACAAAAATTCTTTATAAAATATTACCAAATAGAATTCAACATACATAAAAATAATTATACATTATGATCAAGTAGAGTTTATTCTGGATGCAAAGCTGGTTTGATATTTGCAAAGCAATCAGTGTATTCGCCATATGAACACGCTGAAGAACAATCACATGATCCGCTCAGTTGATGCAGAAAAAGCACTTGGCACATTCAATACCCATCTGTAACACTTTCCAAAAAACTAGAAATAAAGGGGAACTTTCTCACTTTGATAAAGAAATCTATAAAATCTCTACAGCTAATGTACTTAATGGTGAAAAACGAATGATTCTCACTAAGATCAGGAACAAGTGAGGCAAGCTTGTCCATACTCACCACTGCTATTCAACATAGTACTGGAAGTTCTAGCCAGTATAATTAGGCAAGACAAGGAAATAAAAGGCATCCGCATCAGAAAAGGAGAAATGAAATGTCTCGGTTTGCAGATGACATGATGGTCCATGTAAAAAATCTCAAGGAAACTACAAAAAGAAAAAAATTTCCTATAACTAATAAGTGAGTTTAGCAAGGTTACAGAATATAAGATCAACATATAAAAATTAGTTACGTATCTATATATTTATAGACTAGCAAAAAGCACATGGAAATCAAAATTAAAAATATAACTCCATGTACAATCACTCACAAAAGATGAACTACTTAGGTGCAAATATAACAAAACATATATAGGAACTCTATGCTGAAAATGACAAAGCACTAATGAAAGAAATTAAAGAAGATCTAAATATATGGAGCACTCATGGATTGGAAGACTTAACGTAGTAAAGTTGTCAGTTCTCCCCAAATTGATATACAAGTTTAATACAATTCTTATAAAATCCAAGCAAGATATTTTTGCAGACATAGACAAGATTATTCTAAAACTTATATGGAAAGGCAAAGGGACCAGAAGAGCTAAAACAAGTCTGAAAAAGGAGAATAGAGTTGGAGGTATCAATCTACTCAGTTTCAAAACTTATATGGCATAGCTGCAGTAGTCAGAGCTGTGTGGTATTGGTGGGGGAAATGGAACAGAACAGAGAACACAGAAATAGACCCACACAAGTATGGCCGACTGATTTTTGACAAACATGCAAAAGCAATTCAATGGAAGAAGGACAGTCTTTTCAACAAACAATGTTGGAGCAATTGGATGTCAAAAAATAAAAAAGAACTTCAATTTAAACCTAACACCTTGAATACAAATAAACTCAAAGTGGAACATAAATGTAAATATAAAACACAAAACTATAAAAGTTTAGAAGCTAACATAGGAAAAAACCTTCAGGCTTATTGATGAACTCCTAGACATGACACCAAAAACAGATCCATAAAAGGAAAAAAAGTCAATAAATTGGACTTCATCAAAATTAAAAACTTTTGCTCTGCAAAAGACTCTATTAAGATGAAAGGACAAGCTATAGACTGGGAGAAACTATTTACAAACTATACAACTTACAAAAATTCTTACCTCCAATATATAAAGAACTCTCAAAATTCAACAGTAAAAAATGAAATTAACCAATTACAAAATGGACAAAAGACATGAAGAGACATTTCACCAATGGTAAATAAGCACATGGAAAGATGTTCAACATCATTAGCCATTAGGGAAATGCAAAGTAATATTGAGATATTACTATATACCTATCAAAATGGCCAAAATAAAAAATAGCAACAATACCAAATGCTGGTGAAGATGGGGAGAAACTGGATCACTCACACACTGCTGGTGGGAATGTAAACAGTAAGCCATTCTGGAAAACAGTTTGACAGTTTCTTTATTTATAAAAATTGTATATATCAAGGTGTATAATGTGATGGGTTGATATACATGTACATAGTGAAACTGATTACTACAGTCAAGCTAATTAACATATTTATCCCCTTACATAGTTACCTTTTTTACATGTGTATGGTAAGAACACTTAAGAGCTACTCTTAGAAAATTTCAAGTATACAATACAGTATTTTTAACTACATGCCCCTGCTGTATAGTAGATTTCTAGAACTTATTCATATGACTTCATTGAAACTTTTTACCCTTTGACCAATACCTCCCAATTTCCCCCACACTCCCTAGCCCTGGTAACCACCATTCTACTCTGCCTCTATGAATTTGACTTTTTTAGATTCCACATATAAGTAAGATCATGCAATATTTGCCTTTCTGTGCCTGCTTTATTTCACTTAGCATAATGTCCTTCGGGCTTACCTACATTGTCACAAATGGCAGGATTTCCTTCTTTTTTAAGACTGACTAGTATTCCATTGTGTATATATCACATTTTCTTTATCCATGCATTTTTCTGATGGATAGTTAGGTTGATTCCGTATCTCAGCTACTGTGAACAATGCTGCAATGAACAAGGGGATGCAGATATCTCTTCGAGATATTGTTTCATTTCCTTTGGGTATACACCCAGAAGAGGGATTGCTGGATCATATGGACGTCTATTTTTAATTCTTTGAGGAACCTCAATACTGTTTTCCCTAATGGCTATATCAATTTATATTTCCATCAACTGTGTATAAGGGTTCCCTTTGCTCTACCTCCTCAAGTCTGGCAGGTACTTTTAAAAGCTAAATTTACACTTACCATAAGAAAAGCAATTGCATTCCTGGGCATTTATCCCAGAGAAATAAAAGCTTGTGTCCACATAAAAACCTATGAGTGAGTGTTCATAGCAGCTTTATCTGTAATACCCAAAAACTGGGAACAACCCAGATGTCCCTCCACAGATAGATGATTAAACAAACTGTGGCACATCCACAGAACACTACCCACCAGTGAAAAGGAATTAAACTATGGATACTTACAATAACCTGAAGCTTAAAAAATTTGTGCTGCATGAAAAAGTCTCAAAAGACCATGTGCTGTACAATTCCAGTCATATAACATTCTCAAAATGATAAAGTTATAGAGACAGTCAACACATTAATGGTTGCTGGGGTGAAGACTGTTGGGAGAGAGGGTGGGTGCGACTACCAAGGGGTAGCATGAGGGAGACCATTGTGGTGAAATAGTTCTGTGTGTTCATTACTGTGGTGGTTACATGAGCCCACACGTGGCTGAAAGGCACCTGGGACTTCTCTGAACTGTCTTTGGACTTCTGTGTGCTATAGTTGGGATGTCTGTCCCTTCCAAATCTCATGTTGACATTTAATCCACAGTGTGGTGCTATTAGGAAGTAGGGCCTAATGGGGAGGTTTGGGCCATGGGGGCAGGTCCCTCATGAACAGATGAGTGCCCTGGGTTAGGGGAGGTGTGAGTGCGTACTCACTGCTAGTTCCCTCGCAGCTGGTTGTTAAAAGGAGCCTGGCACCTCCCTCCTCTCTCTCTCTCTCTCTCTCTCTCGACTCCTCTCTTGCCATGTGAGCTCTGCACATGCCTGCTCCCCTCTGCTTTCTGCCATGAGCAGAAGCAGCCTGAAGCCCTCACCAGATACCCAACCTTGCAGCCAGCAGAATCATGAACCAAATAAGCCCTTTTTCTTTATAATTTACCCAGTCTCAAGTATTCTTTTATAGCAACACAAAACAGACTAAGACACTATGAATCTGTAATATTTTAAAAGTTAGGCCTGGCATGATGGCTTATTCCTATAATCCCAGCACTTTTGGAGGCCAAAGAAGGAGGATCACTTGAGCCCAGGAGTTCAAGACCAGCCTGGGCAACATAGCAAGATCTCATCTCTACAAAAAAAATTAAAAATTACCCAGATGTAGTGGTGTGAGCCTGTAATCCTAGCTACTTGGGAAGCTGATGCAGAAGGATCACTTGAGCCCAGGAGTTCTAGTTTGCAGTGAGCTGTGATCACACCACTGCACTCCACCCCAGGCAACAGAGTAAGACCCTGCCTCTAAAAATTAGAAAAGTTAAAAGCTAAAAAAAAAAAAAAATGATTATAGGAGTCATTTTGTGTCTGTCTTTCCCACTTTGGAATGTGAGCCTGTTGTACTAAACGTGGCCTTCTCTGACTGCACAGGGCTCTCATTACATGTTTGGTGGGGGGGTAATGGTCCTGGCATTACATAGACACAGTTCTGGGATGTTCTGCAGCCAAACCTTTCCAGAAGTTTCACATCTCTCTCTCAGGACACCTGTTTGACTCTGGGGAGGAGCCCACCTCTGGGGAAGAAAGTTGAGAAGACAAGATGTGGCAGAGCCTGCTGGGAAGGAGCCTGGCGGCGGCAGCTGCACCCTAACCCACTAGGGGGCAGCAGAGGATGAAGAATGGTTCCCCAGCTCTGCACTGGAACTGGCGGACTCTCTGGGCCAAGGGAAGGGGCTCTGCTGCCCCGGAGGCCTCTCCCGGGCCTGAACACTGCAGGTGCAGAACCAACTTGAGCATTCCTAATGCCTGATAAAGAGAGAGCCCTACACTGGGCAGAAGCCTCCTGACCTTGGGACTAAAGATGGGGAAAGAGCAGTGATGTGGGCTCAGAGAGATCATCCCTCTCTGCCACCTTTTCTTTTGTGCCATCTGAGGTTGCTGGAGCTCCTCACTCAAAGCACCTTGCTCTCTGCCTTCAGAGGTGAGGTTGCTCAAGGAACCAGAATCTCAGAGAGGGGACACAGACCCCTGACCTCCGCAGCCATGCAGCATGCAGTACAGAGTTGTCCAGCTCTTCCTTAACTGGTCTCAACCTGCAGGTCATGGACCCATCTGAGATGGGCTCAAAGGGAGACAGAGAAAGGACCTTGGAACATGCCCAGAGATCGATTTGGGAGCTCAGTGCACCAGCTAAACATATTTTCTAGAAGATTCTTCAGGGTCAAGGAGAGGGAGAGTTCCTGGCCTAGAATGGAGGTCAGTATTTCCCTCTTCTCACACTCTATGTGCACAAAGAGATGGCATGAAAGTGAGTGAATCACCCTGCCATTTACTACCTACCTGTTCTTAGACAAAATGCATTGCCTCTCTTGGCCCCAATTTCCTTATCTGTATAGTGTGGGAAATGACAGTTCTCTCCCGGAGTTACTCTGGTGGTTAAATAAAGCAAAGCGCCTTGTACAACACCTGGCATCTGGCAGGTGATCAGAAGCTGTTCCTGCTCCCCCTGCCGTCGCTGGTACAGTTCTGCATCCTGTATCAACCCCAGCTGCGGTATCCTCCGTGGCCGCTAGGAGACGGTGTGACACCACCGTGCCGGCTTTGCGCACCACCAGACTTGCTCTGGGAAAAAGGAGAAAATTCCGCAGTCTGAGGAGCAACGGAATTGGAGCGTTGGAGAGAGACTGGATCCTACTTTCTTGCACTGGAGTTGCCCACGCTGTCTGCACAGCCCGGAAAAGAACCAGGGTAGGCAGAGCAAAGGCAACGGTGGGGCAGGGAGTCAGGGAGTGGAAATGCCAGAGATTCTCAGGCTGGATCCCAAAATCCTTGCCCACAGCTCAGATTCCAATTCTAGAGCTGGCTGCCTTGGGGACTGTCCCTTTCCGGACACCTTCCTCAAAAGTAGGGGTGGTAGGGCAAAGTACGTTCAAATACCTTCTGGGCCCCTTCGGGAGCACTGTCACCTAAGCATTCATATTTAACCCATTGGACTGGGACACATTTGGAGGTCATTGATTAAGTAACTCCCAAATCGAAAACCATGGATAAGTTAGTTAAAGTCTCTAGTCTTTGTTTATCATTTTTAAAAAACATAAATCAGATTGCATCATTCCCTTTTTAAAAATACTCCAGCGGCTTCCCATTATACCTACTACACAATCCAGGACACCCCACCACGGCCACCACCATCATGGCCTACAAAATCGGCCTCCTGATCTGCCATTGACCCCCCATTTCGACGCCATCCTCTCTCCTCCACGTCAGGCTCCAGCCCAGGCACCTCCCACATATCTGGCCACTGCCTTTGCAGTTCCCTCCGCCTGGGGCCCTGCCCCTCCAGAAGCCTGTGTGACTTGTTCCCTTACTTTACTGGGGTCTTGCCTGCTCCCCAGCGGTCCTCCCTGACCTAGCTTTATCTTTCCTTCCCAGCATCAAGGGCTGCCCTGCCTGACATCTTGTTATATGTTCCTGTGTTTACCTGTTTACTGTTTCTCTGTCCCAAGACAGTGTGAGCGCCCTAGGAGCTAGGATCTTGCCCTTCTGTGGCACTGTCACTTAATAGGCACTAACTAAATATTTGTTGCATGAATGACTTAATGAATTAATCCACAAACTGTGGAGGCTCAGGAAGGATGTTGATGGTGACAGCTCTTTGTAAATTTCATTCACTATGTATTGTCGTGCGCCTATTTTGTGCCTACTATAAGGAGTTGTGCATCATCGTCGTTGCCGTTCATTGTCATAAATACTTTAAGGTGGCAAATAAATCTGATCTGAGCCAAGAGCGCAGACCGTAGGCGCCGCGCGTCTACCTCTTCACTGCCCTCTTCCCGTTCTTGGAGCTGCAGTAGGCGTTAGGCCTGCCGGGAAGCTGGGTGCCTGGGGCGGTATGGAGGCGCCCCCCAGAGGACAGCCTGCCCTCTGCGCTGCTCCCTCCGTGCTGCATCCTTCCCTCTGGGCCTGAAGTCTTGCAGATGCAGGGGACGTGGAGAGATATCTCTCCTCTCCCATCCCCAGCTCTCCCAAGCTGTTCCTGCTTCCCTCGAGATCCTGGTTCCGGCCTTGGGCAGCCAGGGCCTCCGGAGATCCTCCGCTGGGGTCTGGGGACAGCTCTCAAGGAAGTACTGGCTTGGAGCACCACGTTTCCCCACCCCACACCCGGCGGCCGGTGGAGGGCGAAGAGCAAGAAAGTGCCCAGGGGACGACGGCAGCCGGGTGCTAGCGAGGCAGCAGAGGCGGACTGCGTAGAGAAAGCACACGCAAGGGCCCAGGTCGCTGGGCAGGGGGATAGTGGAGAGCAGCCTGCCCGGAACATTTCATTCCGATCCCGGCAGGATGCTCCCGTGAGCCCCGGCCTTGTGCACGCGTGTAACAAGTGTGCGATTGGCGTGTGCGCGTGGGCACTTGCACGCTCCTGCAGAGGCTGGGTGCAAGGAGCTTCGCTGTTCACACAAAGAACGCTTAGAGAAGGAACGTTTAAATTCGAGGACAAAAAAAAGAAAAGAAAAAAAGAGGAAAAGGTTTGGGAGGGGGAGGAGAATGGGGCTTAAGGACGCGATCTCGCCGCGGCTCCCCAGCAGGGGCGGGAAGCGCGGGGAGGGACAGCGCCTGGGCCAGCTTCTCGCCTATTCCACGCAAAACTTTTTCCCCTCCCTCTTCCCTCGCTCTGCCTCTCTCGGGGCGGTCTCCAGGGACTGTCTCTCACATCCATTCTCCTTTCCTCCTTGATTTATGCTGCAGAGTGGAACGACCTTCCCTGACCTCATTTTCATGTCGGCGCGAGCACACCCGGAGCCGACTGCGCACATTCCGGAGGAGGCGCGCGTCGACACTCACACACACACACACACACACTCACACTCTCACACACACCCGAGACCTGGGCTGCTGGACCCTGCCCATCTTTGAGTTCACACCAGCTCCGCCACTATTGTGGGCACTGCCGGGCTGCGGACGCTCAAAGAATAGATCCTCATTAGCATCTTGCTTTGAATATCATTTGCATTTTATTCATTTCATGTCAAAATGCTCAGAACTCTCCCCAGCCAGCACCTGTCCCCGGAGCTTAAGAGTTATGGGCTTCCAGCTCAAGTCCCTTCTCTGCGGGCCCCACACTTGCTGGCTGCTCCCATCCTCGCGCGACAACAGCCCCCAGAGAAAGGGCTGACGTCTCCCGAGCTCTCGGCAAGGTCGCGGTCCTGAGCTAAGGGGGCATCATCTCATTGAGTCCTTACAGAGACCCAAAGAGCAAAGCACTACATTATATGTCCATCTGAGAGTCGAGGAAACTGAGTCATAAAGGTGACTTGCCCAAGGTCATGGAACTAAAAGTTGAGGAGGGGGAACCAAAATCCAAGGCGCCTGGAGGCCAAAGCCAGACAGTTAACCACTTCTGTGTCCTGCTTCATGCAAGGTCAAAGCTAAGGTAACTGGGGCAGGAGAAAGTCTGTTTTCCTACGTGGAAGAAAGTCGTCCTCTGAACCGCCACGACCTTCCCCCAGCCCGGCCGCGGGGGGGACCATGGCGCATTCCCGGGGCGGGGGCTGGCAGTGCCCGCTAGCAGGGCCGCCCCCTGTCCTGACCCCTTCCCCGCGCGGGCTCGGCCAGGTCCGGCCGCCGTGCTCGCGGGTCGTCTGTCGGCGCTGGCTAGTTAAGAAAAATAAACAACGTTCCAAATGAAGGCGATCCCTTTCAACCCAAGCTCCGCCGCCTGCCTGAGAAATGCAAACAGCGGGGGACAGCCCGAGCCCGACTGGCCCCCGCGCCCGAGCTGCGGGTGGGAGGGCCGGGCCGCGGTAACCCGAGCCGCCGCGCCGGCTCCCCGCGCGCTGCCCTCCGCCTGCCCCTTCGCCCCTGACCCCGCTGGCGGCGCGCGCGGCCCGCGCCTGCTATCCCCAGCGCCCCCACCGGCCGGGACCCCGCCAGCCGGCCGCCGCGCCCTAGCTGCCCCTCCCCCAGCGCTCTCCGCTCGGGGCCCCATCGCGACCTGCCGCCCCAGCAGGGCCCCGCGCCTTGGCGGCCGCAAGGCTGCTACCAGTAGTGCTCCCCTGCGCGGCCGCGCGACAGGCCTCAGCGCTGGGGCCGCTAAACACCGAGAAAAAACGGACAGGGGCCGTCAGAAACCCGCCCTAGCAAACGATTGCCTAGAGGATCGTGGGTGCTGCTGCCAGTACGTCCCCTCTGGTCCTGCCGCGTGCGGCCGAGGCAGCGAGGGCCGCCACAGCCACAGGCCCGACCTGGCCCGGCACAGCATGGCCACCGTGGGCCCGCCGAGGCAGAAGGGTTAGCGTCGGCTGGGCGGGGTGTCCAGCCCGGGCCACCGGGCGAGCGGCGCTGCCCGCGCGGGGCCCACTTTCCCCCGAGCCTGCGGCGGCCGGGAAGACCCGCGACCCGGACCACCAGAGGGAGCCGGCGGGCGAGTGCGGATGACCCCGCTCGCGCCCAAACTCGGCTTGAGGAAACACGGCCCCGCGTGTGGCCCACACCGGACGCGACTGCGCCACCCTTGTTTTCATTGCTGCGCCAATGACTCTGGAGAGTCGCGATGGCCGCACGTGCATGCGGGGAGAGGAAAAGAGTCGGGAACCGTCCTGGGCGGGGCAGGGAAGGAATCCTGGCACCGGGGCAAGGTGGCTGCACCACTCGAGGAGGGGTCGCTACGCTGCGTGGCCCGGCGGCCTAGCCCTTTGCAGAGGCCTTGGGATTCGCCACGGCCTCACCTCCTCTCGGGCCACCCGGCCAGCGTCCCCCCGGCCACCATTCGGGGCCCAGCCTCAAGACCAGGATTGTGGGGAGGGGCGCGCCCGCTTGCTCCGAATTCTTCACGGCAGAGCGGCGCCGCGCCAACGGCGGCGGGAAGCGCGGGTGTCAAGCTCCGTGGGCTGCTTGAGTCAGGGCCGGGCGAAGACGCGGACACCCGGGCTTCTGTCCTCTTTATCCCCAGCTCCTTTTCGCGGAACGGGCGTGTCTGACGGTCGGGCCGTCCTAAGTGCAGTCTCCCTAGTCCCTGCCCGCGCTCTCCAGCTCCCAGTTACTTCTCGCGCTTGGACGCGGGGACCCGAGCGCCCTCCGGGGAGCGACGTTCACACACGCGTGCACCGCCCGCACTTGCGAGCCCGCTCCCGTCCCTCCGCGCCGCGGCGCCGCGCGGCACGTTGGCTGCCGGGCTCAGACACCTGGCCGGCTCCAGGCCTGGACTTTCCTGCCGTCTTAGACCACGCCGCAGTCAGTACAGGTTCGGCGTGCCGGGCCGCTCCCACCTCCGCGTCCCCGCCCGGGCACACACGCGCACGCCGCTCTGCAGAGCCCCTGCTCGCCCTCCCGGGAAGGAGCGAGAGAGCGCCCGGGAGAATTCCTCTTTCCCTGAAGTTCCCTATCTAGGCTGGAAATGGGATTTTTCTTTTTTTCCCCACTGTTTTCTTAAGAGAATAGAAAAAGTAGTAGACATAAACACCACCACCACCGCCTCGTCCCAGTTCCTAAATCGCTTCCTTTTCGCCGTCTGAAACCGAGCAATTCTGGCAGAAGGAGTCCTTTCCCTTCGGGTCCTTCAAAAAGGGCCACTTTTGAGACGGGCGGCAAACCTGCGCTGCTTGAGCCCCTCCCCCACCCCCCAGTCACTGCTCCTCCAGAGCCTGCAGTGTAGACTTGACCTCTAAGAGCTCCCGAGGGAGAAGGTTGGAAAGCCCAGCTCCGGGTTTCCGGGGCAGCGTTTGCCGGGTCAACCCCTCGCTCTGCTCCTCTCCCCTTCCTCCAAGGCCGGTCCCCCTCTTCCACCCCACCCCCACCCTCGCGTGGGACTCAGACACTGATCCCGGGGCGAGGGCGCGGCTGACAGTTAAATTGCAATGTAGGCCGAGCGGAGAAAAGGGACGGTGTCTCTTTAACGGGCCCTGCAGACAAAGCGTCTCCCCTCGGAGCGAGCGGAGCCGGGCGCAGCCGCGCGCAGACCTGTCAGCGCGTCTCCCGCGCTTGCGAGAGAGTTTGCAAAGTCATAATTATATCTCTTAACCTGTCTTGCTCTCTGCAGAAGAAGGTCCCATTATATTGAAATGAGATTATTAGCCATCAAATACTTTCTTTCTCGGGAGTTTTTTTTTTTTTTTTTAATTCAAATACCTTAACGACTTGGCAATTGCATTTTGATCAGATTTAGTTGGCGCCCCAGCCCGGCGCGGGAGCCGGGGCGGGAAGGCAGCTGGTTGGGGAGGGAAGAGGGGGTGTCAAAGGAGTTTGCAAAGAAAAGCAACCCTTCTTTTATTCTTCTAGGGTTTCATCTACCTCTAGGCCTGGGGAGGGGGCGAGAGATAAGGGAAGTTGGGGCGGAATGGGGAGACGTCTTCTATCCCCTCCGGCCCTGAGGCTTGAAACACTTTGAAAACGGAACGTGACTTTCCGGAGGGGCCGGCGTGGACGCAGGGGCAGAGACCAGAGTGCGGAAGTGTGAGGGCTGCAGGAATAGGGGTGGGTCTGGGACCCCAGGTAAGGACTGAGGCTGGAGTTGGGGATGGCGCGGGCTTAGCTGTTTCCGCCGGAGGTTGGCTCAAAGCTCATGCCAGGTTCCTGCTGGATGGAATTTCAGTTCGTAATAAATGGGGTTTTGCTCTACGCCCAAGGTCTGTCTGGTTTTACCAAAGATTGTGAGCCCCTTGAGGGGAAAGCCCATCTTGTTTCCAGACCCTAGAACTCCTGTCCCTACTGCCAGCAGACCCCTCCCCACCTCACCCCCGACTGGGGAAGGATGTGAGGTGCAAGATTTTCCAGACTCTAATTGTAAAGCCCCTCACTTTGACTTCCCCCGGCGGGAGGAGGAGCCGGGCTTGCGTTTTCCTTGGCGTCAGCCCAGACACAAGGAAAATACAGGGAGCGAGACAGCCCCAGCGCCCCTCCACCTCTCATACTGTACATAGTATCCTGGTGGGTCCAACCCAGGCTCTCGTTCCACCCCACCATCTTCCACAAGAACACTTCTCTGCAGGTACTCAAAAAGCATTCGGAGCCTCCAGAGTTCAGAAACTTGGCTTCTAGGCCAAGTCGGAACCACACCACCTTGCACCAGTCAACCCTGTGTCTGAGCTTCAGTTTCTCCCTGTGCATAATGAAAGGCTTGGACTTGAGAGCTTTATGGTCCCTTTATTCTCTGATATCATTTTCTTGTAATGAAAGTTCTGGACAGGTGTGGTCATCTGGAAGATTCCAGAGAGGCATACCACTCCTCTCTTCCCACCTCTTCAGAAAAGCAGCCTGAAGGGAGATGGTAATCAATTATGGCTTTAAAGCCCTCCCAAAACAAAAACTTTGGGAAACTTTGACAGTGTCTATAAAGCTGAAACATACATACACTATGACCCAGCGGTTCCATGGGTAGGCATTGCCCCAACAGAAATGCAGACCTATGTTCACCAAAGGACACATACAAAAATGTTCACACGGTGCTCTTCACAGTAGCCCCAAACTGGAAGCTACCAAATGCCCATTAGCTGTAAAATGTATAAATAAATTGTGGTATAGTTGTACATTGGAATATTATAGAGAAAAGAGAAAGAATGAACTATTGCAACATGCGACAACATACCTCACTCTCACATGGTGAGAGAATGGAACCTTTTCCATCATTCCATTTATTAAATGGACAAAAACAGGCAAAAGGAATCCGGGTATGCTATTAGAAGGCAGGATGGGCTACTTAGGAGGGCATGGCTGGAGGGGATCATGAAAGAGGCTTCTGGGCCAATGGGGACCATCTGATTCTTGATCTAGTTATACAAGTGTTTTCAGTTTGTGCAAATTCACTGAGATGTACAGTATGTTGAGTGTGTTTCATGAATACATATTATATTTAAGCCTCAAATTGGAAACTTCTTCTCTTGGATCTTCAATCTCAGCCATACCCTCACGTGTTCTAATGCCCCAAACTTAACGGGTGGCAGGAAACCAATCAATAAAGTCATGTTGGACCCTCCTGCCCTATGTTCAGCACTGTGGAGCATCCACGAATGTATTGTAGTCCCTGCCTTCAGAGATTTGCAATTGAGTTTGGGAGGCAGATGAACACACAGGAAATAATGGAGAACATATCCAGTGGAGTAGAGTGGTCTCTGCTCATGTCATGTGAGCCTGACAGCCAGGGCTGAACCCCAGCCCCACCACTGTGCGACCTTGTACAGGTGACTTCATGTCTTTGAGCCCCAGTATCCTCATCTGAAATATGGAGAGGGCAATGCTAATATTTATTCACAGGGCTGCTGTGAGGATTACACCAGATAACCTGTGCATGGGGTCATGTTCTGTAAATGGGAGCCACTATTCTCACCTAGCATGGTAGGTCTGGCTCAGGCTGCTCAGAGTTCAGAGAAAGGATGATGACTATGAGTTGGGGGAGGCAGAAAAGGGCTACTTAGGGAGGGACAATTCAAGCTGGGAGAGGTTGTTGAAAAGGGACCTTTAGAAAGATAATCTAGACCAGTGGTTCTCAACCGGGACAATTTTGTCCTCCGGGAAACATCTGTCAATGTCTGGAGACATTTTTGGTTGTTACAACCTGGGGGTGGGGGTGCTACCAGCCTCAAATGTCAAGAGGTCATAGATGCTGCCAAACATCCTACGATGCACAGGGCAGCCCCCACAACAAAGAATTATCCAGCCCAAGATGTCAATGACGCCACAGTTGAGAACCTTGATCTGGAGAATAGAGAGAATCTGGTGCTAAGAGAGGGCATTCCAGGAAGGGAGAAAGATGTGTTCTGGAAGTTCTGATATGAACCAGGGTGGGTAGCATTGGGCATGACCAGAGGAGTCTCTGTCCTAGTCTTCATCCCCCAGGCTGCAAGCTCCTCATTCACCTCCCTGCTTTCAGAACTAGCTGACAGCTTAGAAGGCTCAACCTGGAGATTTTGTTTTGTTTTGTTTTGTTTTGTTTTGTTTTGTTGCTGCTCTCAGGAGATACTTTAGGGAGGCAGAGCAGGTTCTTGAGAGATTTGCAAGGCCACAGGCATCACATCTGCCTTGGAGCCACAAATGGAGGAAACCCCTAAGGTGGTGTCATCTGACCCTCTCCCCGAGGCAGTGCAACTGGCAACGCTGAGACTATATTCGAGCTCTATTCTTGACATACAGCAAGGTAGGGGAGAAAGGATTGCAGATATTGATTTAAATAATCTAGAAGGGGAAAGTATGACACATTTTAAAAGTCAAAAAGGAAAGTTGGCACTGAACTTTGGAAGTAACCCAAGAGAACAATGTGATTCTCTAAGGTCAAGTATAATTTAAGGCCCTAAAACCATGCTTCATAACCATAGCATTCCAGAAAAGAGGAAATTGACATTGATTAATAAAAACTTTTTTCCCGAGGCAATTTCTACATGTCAGGCACTGTCCTGAATACTAGGGATACAGCACTGAACAACAGAGGCAAAGCAAACCCTCAGCGGGCACATATCCTGGGGGAGGAAGGTGACAAATAAAATATGCAATGTATTTAATAGTGCCAGGCACTTAATTGAGCATCTATTATGGGCTGGGTGTTCTTCATAAATATTCTGAATTTCATAAGAACTTTTAAGAAATCCCCAGTTTAAGATGGAGAAACAGGTTCAGAGAAGGTAAGTGATTTCCCCAAGGTAGAATGACTAATAAGTAGCAGATTCAGGATTTGAACTCAGTAGCCCATTCATGATAAAAATGAAACTTCCTTAATCTGACAAAGACTATCTGCAAACAATAAAATCCCTACAGCAATAATCACACTTAATGATGAAATAGTGAAAGTTTCCTCCTTTCAATCAGGACAAGATGCTATGTCCAATATCAACACTTCTATTCAACATTGTATTCGACATCCTAGCCAGGACAGTGGGACAAGAAAAAGAAAGAAAAGCCTTAAGGCTTGGAAAGGGGAAAGTAGAAATATTATTATTCATAGATGACATGATTAGATACATAGAAAATCCAAAATAATCTGCAAACTACTAGAATTAAGAGGTGAATTTAGCCAACTCACTGAATACAAGATTTATGCATTAAGATAAATAATATGTCTCTATACCAGCAATAAAAAATAGAACATAAAGTTATTCTAAAAGTACTGTCTTAGTTCATTTTGGGCTGCTGTAACAAAATACCATAGACTGGGTGGCTTATAGGCAACAAAAATTGATTTCTCACAGTTCTGGAGTCTGGGAAGTCGGGGCACCAGCAGATTCAGTGTCTGATGAGGACCCACGTTCCTAAAGACGGAGCCTTCTCTGTGTGTCCTGACATGGCGGAAGGCGCAAGGCAGGTCTCTGGGGTCTCTGTTATTTATTTATTTAGAGACAGTGTCTCACTCTGTGCCCCGGGTAAGTGCAGTGTCATCGTCACAGCTCATCATAACCTCACACTCCTGGGCTCAGGTGATTCTCCTGCCTCAGCCTCCCAAGTACCTGGGACTACAGGCACGCGCCACCACGCCCTGCTAATTTTTTCTATTTTTGGTAGAGACGGGGTCTTGCTCTTGCTCCGGCTGGTCTCCAACTCCCTACCCCAAGGGATCCTCCCGCCTCTGCCTCCCAGAGTGCTAGGATTACAGGGGTGAGCCACCGTCCAGTGTCTGGGGCCTCTTCTATAAGGACGTTAATCTCATTCGTGAGAACTCTGCTCTCATGACCTACCACCTCCTGAAAGGCCCCACCTCCTATACCATCACTTTGAGGGTTAGGATTTCAACATGTGAAATTGGGGGAACACAAACACTCAGACCATAGCGGATGCAATAGGTGGGTAATGGCTAAAGGGTGTGGGGGTTCTTTATGAGGTGATAAAAATGTTCTAAAATTGACCATGATGATGGTTACACACATCTGTGAATATTCTAGAAGCCATTGAATTGTATACTTTATGTGGGTGAAGGGTATGTGAATTATATCTCAATAAAGCCGTTTTTTAACGAAACAGGTAAAGGGTAGGTATTGCTAAGGCCATCCTTCCTACGCTGTCCATCACTGAGAAAAGTTCCTTACAAAAATGCAACTTTCAGTAGCAGCAAAACCCACCAAATGACTAGGAATAAACCTAATTAAAAATGTACAAGACCTCCACACTGAACTACAAAACATTATTGAGGGAATTTAAAGACCTAAATAAATGTAGAGTTATGCTACGTTAACAAACGAGAAGACTCACACTGTAATGATGTCAATTTTCCAAACTGATCCATAGATTCAATACAATTCCAATCAAAATTGGAAAAATTCCAACCCCGGCAGGTTTGTTTGTGGGAACTGAACTCAGGTGGACCTGACTCCATGGCCCACTGGAACCTGGTTACTATAGAAAAAGATCCAAGGATCATAGTATTCTCTATGCACAGGGTTATAGGCAGCCATAACTGAAAGGCCATCATCAAGACCCTCAACCATAAAATCAGGACCCTGGAAAACTCAACTGGGAGTAGAATGAAGAGATAACATATATTCTCTGTTAAAAAAGACTCTTACCATGCCTTCAGTAGACACAAGAGAAAGACCATCATTGACTAAATACATTTTCATTTAAATAAGGGTGGTAGAAAGGACTTGTCACCTTTCACAAGTGATATCATTGAGGACATGGCATCCTGGCTGGGGATAAGGCTCCCTTCATTGTGGTTGGAGATGTGCAGGGATTCCTCCGGCAAGGACTTGGAAAATGCATCAATAAATCCCTCGGGCAACATGCCCATGAGCACCAGATTGTGCAGGTATGTGGCATTGCAGGAGGGGCTTGACCTGCCCCGAGATAACAGCTGGGACGTGGCCTTGGCCTTGGGCTTTGAGGAGCTGTGGGAGAGCTGAGCCTTGAAGACAACCAGTGGAGGAGACGAAGGCTTCCTCCCAGACGGCAAGCTGGGCAGTGCCCGAGAGGCCGGGCGAAGTGTGGAAGGGGGCCGGGGGTACAGCACCACCTTTGTCTTCAGGCTGCACCCACAGAGGCAGGGCTCAGAACACAGAGGGACAGGGCTCATTCCCTGGAAAAGGAGAGGGCAGAGACCCCAGGATCCCCATGGTCTCTCACCTTGATCCCTTGGGGCACAGGGTGTCCCTAAACAGGAGGAAAGTTCAGATCAGTTGACTCAGAAGAAAGACGAAGGCCACAGCTCCCCACCCCAGTGCCACACTCACGCTGCATCTTTCTGAAGGACATTCTCTCTTCCTCCTGGAATGGGGACTTAGGCACAGATTGTACAACAGGGCATCTCTTCATTTTCCCTAAAAGGAGAAGAGTGCAGGAGAAACTGAGGGCAGGGGAAGAGGAGCCGATGGCGGGAACATCAGTGAGTTGAGGAGCTTCCAGGGAAGGGTGGAGAGGATGAAGGACAAGGAGACATCTGATTCCTCCAGGTGGGAGCATGTCCCCAGTAGCCTCTTTTCCAACACCCTCCCCAAAGAGTGAGACCCAAACCTACTCACTCTTTTCCCAGTTGGGCTGGGAACTGAAATGTGAGGAGAGAGGAAAGAGGAAAGATGTAATTGGGGAGAGAGAGGACACTTTTTTCCCTACCTCTCTTGGTATCTTTTTGAGTCCATCAAAGTCTACTTGGTACATATTGTTAAAGGCCCTGTCCCTACCCCCTACTGTGATGTCACAGGTGAGTGGGTGCTAATGAGCCCCACAGGCCCCTGTGTTGAGTCACTAAGCCGAGGACTCCAGGGTCGCCCTGGAGCTTAGAAGGTCTTGCTTCCTGCCTGGTGGTACACTAAGAGCATCAGTTCTAGAAACATGTCAGGCCCTTTCTTTGCACTCATTGCCATGTGCCCAGCACTGCAGGACCTGAAATAAAGAGTGTGGCACCATCCCTGTCCTCATGAGGCCTGCAGTCTAGCCAGGAAGAAGCACACACAGGACGCCAGTGTGCACACCACTGGGACACCTCCTCATGGCGGATGGGGCATTTTGGCCCAGGAGCTAACAAGGCCCTCTCTGCAGGCTGGGAAGTCCAGAAGCTTCCTGCTGGAGGAGAAAGGGTAAAGCCGGGCCTAGGAAGGGGCGAGATTTGGGTGGAGGAACCAGGCAAAGGTTACTGAGAAAAACACAAAGCAGGGTTAGAAGCCAAGAGCCCCGTTTGGCCGAGGTCTCGGATTGGCAAGTGCAGGAAGCAGGCGATACAAGGGCTGGAAAGCAGCGGGGCCCCAGCAGGGAGGGGCTTCGGGGCCAGGGTGAGGATCCGGGGCCCACTGAGGACAAGGGAAAGCCTCTGGGCGAGGAGATGAGCTGGAGAACGACACCAGTCAGGCCCCCACTCAGGCTGGCGGGACTGACAGCAGGTGTGATAAAGGGTGTATTCATTTCCTGGGGCTGCTGTAACAGATCACCACAAACTAGGTGGCTTAAAACAACAGAATTTATTTCTCACACAGTTCAGAAGCCAGAAACCTAAAATCAAGGCGTTGGCAGGGACGGTTCCTTTTGTCCCTCTCCTCGCTCCTGGTGCTGCCAACAGCTCTCGGTGCTCCCTGGCTTGTAGCTGTGTCACCCCAATCTCTGCCTCCATCACCCTGTGGCACATGTGTCTGCACAAGGCCTCCTCATAAGGACCCCAGTCATCAGGTTTAGGGCCCGCCCTAAACAAGTATGACCTCATCTTAACTAACTACGCCTGCAAAGACTCTCTTTCCAAATAAGATCTCGTTCTCACGTTCCAGGTGGACATGGATTTTGGGGTGACACTATTGAAAGGGACTATTTACAAAGGTGTGGACAGGCAGAGGGACACCCCAGGGGATGCTGCTGTGCCCAGGCTACAAAAGCAGAGAGCTGTAACCACCCCCAGCCATTCAGGGTGGAGGGCAGGAGCGTCACGTAGGGAAGGCCACCCTGAGAGAGCTGTGGTCTATGGAGAAGCCCACACCACCCCTGTGGGGAAGAAAGCAGAGCAACGAGTCCCTTCCTCACTGTCCTCCCTGCCTCAGACCTCCAGCCAGGGGGCACAGGGGCCACTGAGGCAGACCACACAGATCACCCTCCTAAGGTGGCAAAAAACGTGGTTCTGGAGAGGCAAGTGAATGACAATGACATAATGACAGCAAGGGGTTGACAGTCAGCAAGACATGCTGAACGCAGCCTAGTGCCGGGAAGGAAGGATCTGGACAGGGCTGTGGAGTGACAGTGTCCCCTCAGCCCTCGGGCCTGCTCTTCCTTCCACGACAGGCACCTGTGTGTGCCAGGACCGGGCACCTTGTGGGTAGAAGGATGGACCCCACCTCCTGGGAAAGAAGGCCCGGGAGGGTCACTTAAAACCACTGAGTTCACACACCGGCCAGGACCGTCTTTAACCATGGTCATGTTTGTTGGCAGATGCACAGCTCTTTTTTTTTTTTTTTAATAGACTTTATTTTTTTAGAGCACTTTTAGGTTTGCAGCAAAATTGAGCAGAAAGTACAGTGAGTTCCCAAGTACCCCTTTCTCCCCAACACATCCCCCCCACTGTCAACACCTCCCACCAGAGTGGGGCATGCGTTACAAGCAATGAACCTACGTGGACACATCACTGTTGCCCAAAGTCCATAGCTTACATTAGGGTTCATTCTTGGTGCCCAAGGGTTTGTTCTAGGGGTTTGGATGAATGTATTATGACGTATATTTACCATTATGGCGTCCTACAGAG